>PVLA01002491.1:0-266813 GCA_004027455.1 Hydrochoerus hydrochaeris
GGGGGGGGAAGAAAGGGGAGGGGAGGGAAGGAGAGGAAAGGTTGATCAAGTTTTAAGAAGGTTCTCCTCTCTCTAGCCCAGCACAGGATCTCTACAAGGTTGCTTCCCATTCAGGAATCTGGCTCCTGACTAAAACCATGTGTGATCTTCCAGGCCTGATCATGGGCAATTGCCGAGACTTTGTCTGGCAGATTCCCATCATTCACTCAGCAACAAAACTCAAATTAGTAGCTTTTATTCATCTATCTATATCTATATCTATATCTATATCTATATCTATATCTATATCTATATCTACATCTATCTATTTAAAATTGACTTAACTGTGGCAACCTGAGGTAGGATTTCTGGACTCACAGTTGTGGATGTGATGCAGGATGGTCTGAAGCTCCCTTGTAAATGGGGAGATGCTCAGTGTAATGGGCTGTCTGTGATTGTTGCTGCTGCATTTTATTTATTTTCTAACATTATCACTTACCATAATTTTATCTCATTTCTCTCTTTTAAAATCATCACCAGAAAAAATCGTCTAACATAAAAATGATTAGAGTAGTCTCTTGCTCATTACCACACAAAGCCATGGTGGTACGCCTGCTGCTAATTGTACATTATACATCAGTGAAAAAATAGTGATTTGTGCTTAGATTTAAAATTTTGGATGTCTAAACATTTTTGTTTTTCTTCTTTCTTATTATTCTCTTAACAAAAATAAGATGATGAGTCTTGTACTGCTTTCCCAGTTCTGATGAAACATATTATGTTACTATTTTGCCTACAGAGCATTTTCACTTACCAAGATAAAGGGCATAAATTATAGCATTTTTCTAGATCTTAGGTATTCAAAATAAAATAATTACTTTGATAGCTCAGCTGAAATTCAATTCCATAAAACATAGTATCATTCTTAATCAATGATACAAAACCAAGAAAAATCAATAGAACTGTCTGATTCCTGGGTTGAATATTAGTTTTACAAAATATTCAACTACCTCCACTGAAGGTAGAGACTTAGAGGTTTTGTTTTATAGTCTCAAGCATTTTCTAGTTATTTGTTAATCATTTACACAAGATTATTCAAGGGGCTAAAAGTTATAGTCCAAAATTCGTATCTCTGTGGGTCCATTTGTTCTACCTGCCAGCTCTGCTCTGTGAATTCCGACATCAACCAGCAGAAGATTTGTCAACTGTAGTGCACTATCCCTTTCACCATGTGCCACCACTACAGAGCTCTGAAGAGAGGAAATTAGTAACTGAAAAATAACAGGAGTTAAAGCTGCAGTGGCTCGTAGTTACCCGGGATATGAAAAATGATAAAGCAACATAATTGGGAGATACTTCCAAAGGCCAATTCATCTTTCCTCTAGGACTTTCTTTTCTTCAGTTTTTGAAACAATGAAATGAAGAATAAATACTAATCAGTTTTTCTGGGGTTTTCTAAATGTTAAATAAGATGAGGTGTATCTTCAGCACATGGCATCAAAAGATACTGAGCTCTTTTCAATAACTTAGTTTCTAACTGCTCAGGGTTCACCTTCTGTAGCTGAATTCCTCCCAATCTGTGGGGAAACTTCTCTCCTCTTGGCATATATCGGCTATAGCAGTTTACAATTCAATTTTACTGGTTTGGCTATTTTTCTTAATTCTCTATGCTGTGAATTTCTTAGCTGCAATGATGCTTCTCATACATCTATGTCATCTTCAGTGTTTGGTATTCTAAGGAATTCAGGAGTCCCTTGTGTAAGCTATTCATGGTATATGGCTCTCTGTTTTCCCACCATAAATGAAAATGGAATTATTTCAGTTCTGTGTTAAAGAGTGAGAATTAATACACACAACAACAAGAACACAATGTTATTATTATACTTGTAAAGGCATTTATAAGGCAGTTATAATATTACAGTATACCCACACTACACTATGGCATTTATCCTCAACAAAGCATTCATATTACATAGTACTAGGGTATAATTCACCTAGATTCACTTAGAAGCAAAGTCTATACATTGTCTAATTAAAAAACTATTATATTCATTAAAAGAGCAGAAATTAAACATTCCAAAATATGATTCACTTTCATTAAAATAACTATACTGAAGAAAATTATCAATTATACATACTAGATATATTCAGCATATATAAGAAATAAAATTATTTTTAACCAATGACATCTACAAATATTCTTGTGTAAGGATCAAGCACAGTGCTCCATGAAATAGTAATAGACTTGAAGGCTAATGGGGCATGTACAGGCAAAAGGAAAAGTAAAAATACTGAGATGCAATCAGTCTATGTAACAGTCTCCCATGATGAATGTATTTATCCTGTATCACAAACATTTACTACTAATAAATAAATACAACTTGGCTTCCTAGGTATTATCAATAACAGAATTAAAAAATAAACTCAATTGCACATTAAACTTTTTCACTGACAGCAAAAGCAACATCATTTATTTAAATTGATCTTGTTGTTAATACGCAATTTTGCAATATTAATGTTTAGTGTCACAAGTTTAGTTTGTCAGTTTTTTGAGGGGACAGGAAAAATACTATTTTTCCTTGACTTCATGTATGCAGTAATGACTTTGCAAAAAGAGAATCAGATTTTAATTTCACTCCCAAATATGCACTTAAATAAAGTACTTTTAGATACAAGTTTTATAGAGTGTCCACTGAATTATTAAAACCACTCACTAGATTATGCTTTTATTCAATGTGACAACTGGCTATAAAGTATGGCAGTCTCATCTCTATCTTAAAATTTAATCATCAACCCCAAAACTGAAGTCTCTCATGATCACTTAGGATGACTACTGATCAGCAATGACCATTAGTGATGAAAAAAATCCAGGTAAGTAGTTTCAACACTTTGTCTGTCCCTTATTCTGTTCAAATACTAGTGTGCATTATAGGTTTCTCAAAGCAATTCTGCTATTAAATATAAATATGACATGTTAAGCACTTTTAAAAGTGCCATGTACACAACAAACACTCAAAAGTATTAGCTATTTTCCACTTTATGAATTTTGACAGAAAATTATTTCATAGGCTTTGCTTTATTTAGTTATGAAGGAGAATCTAATGATTTGACTCTACCGGCTATCTACGTCATTTTCATACCAATATTAGGTTGTGTAGAGAATAATGGTTTAAAAGGAATATAAATATTGATTTAGCTTGAAGGAAAATAGTAATAATACTAAACTTACACACAAGGAGTATCCCTTACCTGAAATGCTTAGGACTAGAAATGTTTCATATTAAAAAAGACTTTTATTTTCAAGCTGCGGACTCTTTGCATATATGTAGTAAGACAGATTGGGATGGGATGAAAACTAAACACAAAATTTATGTACGCTTCATATACAATATATTCTCAAAACTTGAAGGGAATTTTATACAATATTTTTAGTGCATCTGCATTTTGTCAGTGACACGAGGTCGGGTGTGGAAGTTTCCATTTGTGGCATAATGTTGGCCTCCAAAGTCTGGAGTGCCAACTCCAATGCTTCTAAATTCTGAAGCATTTCAGATTTTAGAATCTCAGGTAAGGATCTCATTTGTATTATCTGATTTCAAAAATAACAATGAAGATAGAGCAAACAAGAGAACTTGTTATTAACAAAGGAATAAGTAAATAATAAATTGAAAAAGCATAGAAAAAGTCACAAAATATAGAAATATAAATATATAAGAATTGATTTTTGAAAAAATTACTAAATAATTCAGTGAGGACAATATAGTCCTTTAATATTTGATGTTCAAAAAATAATTAAAAACTGCATATATACATGAATAAAAACAAATCAAATTTTAGCTAATTTTTCTAGCCATATACAAACATTAATTGAAGATGGAATGTATAGCTAAATATAAAAGGTAAAAAAAAAAGACTATCTGTTCACCTTAGGATATAGCAAAGCTTTCCCAAACAAATCATAGAGATATTAAACATAAAATAAATAAGTTTAAAAGTTGAATGTCATCAAAATAAACTTCTTCTCAATGAAAGACAACACTAAGAATAAAAGACCTTACATGTGGGGAAATTTTTACAATTTCAAAATCTAGTAGGGACTTTATTCTGGAATGTATAAAGGATTCCTACAATCAATAAGTTAAAAAATAGATGATGCTACTTTAAAAAAATGATCAAAATAAAATGGCCAAGTGTTCAAAAACATGAAAAATACTTAATATCTTTATTTATAAGAGAAATACAAATAAAAGTCATAGTGTCATTTAAGTGTACATATTTGTACATTTGCTAAAATTAGCATCTAATGGCACCATGTATGGTATTGGTGCTTAGATCAAACAAATGGTACTTACAAATAGTGCTGAGGGGAATTTAACATGGTCAGATCATTCTGGAAAACTTTTTAAGCAAGTAAGGTACATATTTAAATTATATCAGTAGATTTATTTCTAAATAATTTTGATTTTATAGTCACAAAAGACTTGTTCAAAAAGTTGTGGCAGTTTATTTTAAAAACAACTTCAAAGTAGAAACAAAGTATTATTAATAAGAGAACACATAAGTAATACTTTGTAATATTCATATGATGAATTAGTACTTAGCAATGAAAAGGAACAAATTGCTATATAATACAGCATGAGTGAATCTTAAAAATATGATAAGGCAAGGAGCCAGACACAAAAGGAAGAGTAATATATGAATGCATTTATGTGAGGTATCTGAACTAGGCAAATTGATAGACACAGAATGTAGAATGGTTCTGGGAGAGAAAAGAAATGAGTAATTATCTAATAGACACATTTTCTCTGTGAAATGACATAAAGTTCTGGAGATAAGATGATGGCAATTGCTACACAAAAATATGCACTTCATTTCACTGAATTGTGCTTTGTATACATAGTTCTCCACAAGGAATGTAATCATTGTGTAAACAGGTGGTAGCACAAAACAAAAACTAAGAAAATGCTTAAAATGGTAAATGTTGCTATGTGTATTTTACTATACATACAGAATGAAATCAGCTTGTTTGAAATTGCGTGTGTGTGGGTGGTACATGGGAGATGGAGAACACACGTTTTCTTTGTGTTATAGTAACTCATGGGCCTTAAAATTTTGGATGGATATTTTCATACTTTTTTAAATCAATCTTTCAAAAAAGAAAAGAAAAGAAAAACAAAATTAATAATTGGAAGGCAGAAATCTGTAGGAAGGAAAAATGACTCACTTCTCTGGGAGACTGTTCCTCTCGTAACTCTGTTCAGACAAAAGAAAAATAATCCCAGGTACCACATGTCATTCTAAGAGGTTTAAATTTTCATTAAAGTGAGACAGCAGACAGGCTTCACAGGAAATAATGTGAATCTCTGCCCACATCCAGCAGGGATAATGATTCTTTTAATTATAAGTTACTGGGCCAAATTCAAAAAGACATGATGGGCAGGCACTAGGTAACTAAATAATAAATAATAATTGCATTTCTTCTTTTGCATTTTAAAGGGTAAAACACTTGAGAACCTCTACTTGATATTCCTTACACAATGTACCATGTGTCATGAAGTCATTTGAAATAATGGCATTTGATGCTGTGCATCCAATAACTTTAAATAACATCATTAACATTGGAATGAAAAGCATGGAAATGGGTTATCTAGAGGGCATCCTGCCTCACATCTAAGAGGTCTGTCAAACAAAAATTATGTGACTCTCCCTTTGTTACACATATTTGTCTTGTATAAATAATAAAATTAACATACTTATAAGGAAGAAGAGAAGAAAAGAGGAACAAACTGGTTATCAAAAACTTCAGCTTTAAGTCAAGCATTAAGAACCAAAGTATTGTTTTCTCAAGAGTTAGTTACAAAAGGCACTACCAATTCATTGAGTGCATGAGTGTATGCGTGTGTGTGCGCGTGTGTGTGTTTGTATGAGCACCTGTACTTTCTTTCAGAATAGAACAGAAGAAGTATTAATTTAAGTTGAAAATAAGCGCGTTTTACGTGTGTCACTTGCTTATTGAAGACCTAGACATGTCAATGTTTTGTATGGTCTTTAAAAATCAAGATTTGGGGTTACTTTGTAGCTAATATTCTTTCAAATATGTAACCATAAGGTGCTGTTTAAAAGAGTGACTCTTTCCTGTAGGGCACACCAATGGTTTGTATGGCTTGTCTGGGATGTGTCCATATGATGTTAGGCTTCCTGAGGCATTAAAATGCTGACTGGGAAATATATTCTGAAACTAGAAAGAATGAGAAGCATATTTTTTTCCCTATTTCTGCATCTTATTTTTAATTCGACCATGTAGCTATTCCACATAGAAGAGCATTTATACCTATCAGGAAATTATATGCATTTGTTCACATGTTTAGGGAACCATTCACAAAAATATCTCAAGAAATTTTTAAGTAAAATCAGATACAATTTAGTAAAAAAAAAAACTAGTAAATCAGAGAGAAGACCATTTTTCTCTTTATTATCTTCTTTGGTTGTGACTTTTTAAATGGGAATTTTACAAATATATTTACCTTAACACTTTAGGAAATGAGGTGAGATAGACATTTGAAATAATTACATAAATAAATCAACTTTGAATAGTTTTAGAAAAAAATTCATAGTATCACTCTTTCTTGGTATGATTTTAGTTTGGATAAAAATAAGCTGGGTTATAGAGTTAACCCTACGTGTTACTAGACCTTATAATAATGGGCAAAAAAGGTGAATTTTGGCATGGAGTAGAATAAATACCTGAATTACTTTTATGATGGTCACAAAGAACTATTAAGAAAACTAAAGATGTATTGGATTAACAAAGGATGACTATGTGGAAATAATTTGTGGCTTGTTAGAGTTCTTCAGAACTATGCTTCTCAAACACTGTAGTGATTTCTTCCATAATACTAATACTCAATAGCTTTACTTTAAGATCAGGCAACTAAACTCACAGGACTTATATAAAGAGAACTGAGAGTAGTGTTAAAATATGCAGAAAGAAAAAAGAAAGAAAAGAAAAGAAAGAAAAAGAAATTCTTGAGGTTGCTAAATAAGGTTAGTCTTATGAGGTCCACTTTGCAAAGGTCATGAAACAGTAAGGAAATGATGAAGTAGAAAAAAAATCAAGTTAAAATTTTTTGTGAGGATAATCATTTCACTGGAGTGAAGAAAGCAGAGAAGTGGGAAAAATATGCCATCATAATGATTATGAAGTTTAAGATTTTTAATGGAAACATTTTCAAGGTAAATTTAAATAGGGAGGAATATGCCTGGTATGTTGTATCAATTGTTGCCCATAGGATTAGCATTTTGCACATTGCCTGACACATTCCAGGAATGTACACAATTAATATTTTTTATATTGAAAAGGGCATAGAGATTCCAAAGGATCCTGAGAGGCTGTGACAGTGGAGTTAATCTAAAACAGCAATGTAACAAAAATACATGGAGAGGTCTTGTATGTGAGGCCACAAAGCCTGGCATGAACAGAGTAAAGGATGTGACATTTTTCAGCATCATTCATGAAATACTTAAAAATTTCCAGAGAGAAGCAGTCTATAAACAGGCCATAAAATAATGTGACCACCTGCAACACCATTGCGACTAGAGGTCTCGTGAATAATATTAGAATATTTAAAATAAGGGAGGACCTTGGAAAGGCTGCCTTGATGTCACAGGACATCTGTAAACCATGCAGAGGACAAGGACACATCGAGTAGGGAACTGACAAGCAAACCTGAAATATTTGTAAACTCAGGTATTTACTTCAGAGGAAAGAGGTGATGGAAGGAAGGGGGACTTGACTTCAGTTATTCAGAGTGTGCCACTGAGAAAGAGTCATGAAACTTCCTAGATTTGTTCTTTACGGTTCCAGAGGACATAATGATGATGGATGAGTGGGAGTTATAGGATAGCACTCTGAATACAAATGTTTGAAAGTCAGACCTATATATGACAAAGTGGCTGCTTAGTGAGGAAAATGAAAACCTGTCACCAGTTCCTTTCAGAGATGAGGCAGGGGAAGGTGTTATAGAAAGACTCAAATATCAGATAGAAGATCAGAGAGTTAGACACTTAAGTGTCTTGGCACATATTTTATGAATCAGTTTGGATTTCAGACGAATTCTTTGTGATTCTGGACTTTGTTGTTGTCGTTGTTGGACATATGAGAGAGGAAATTGAAGCTTAATAAATGTAGAAGGAGTTGAACCCTTTAGTACTGGAATATTCCCCTGACATATGGAAGATTAAATAGAATTTGAAGACTCCTGCATTTCAAAGTTTCCATCTAGTTAATACATAAATGTTATTTTGGGGCTCCTGAAAATCAGTCCATGGAATATAAAACCCAGAACTAAAATAGGTCTGTGACACATGAAAAAGTCCTTTTCAAACTTTTTTCATTAGTTATAATCATGTGCTAAGGCAGACAAAGGTTTGCTGATGTTTGACATTAGGGAAAGACAAGACATGGTTGCTGCATTGTTGAGATACAGTCTTCTCTGTTTCATGCATTTAGATATGATGGTTACAATAAGCATAACTTTCTTTTATCAGGTATTTAGTATGACAGGTACTGTTTTATGTACTCTATAGTCATTTATGACTTCTCATTTAAAAAGCCAACAGCAGTCAGAAATACATTTTCCTAGGATAGAATCGTAACAAAGGTGTTTGTGTAGTGTGAACCTAATGTGATATGACAGCGGCATAGATGATTTTCCCTTTGGCTAAAGAGCATCACTTCCCATCACTGTCAGTTCCTCACAAGAGCAATGTGTCGCAGAGTAAGAGCGTTTCTTATTGGTAATATCTGACTCCTGTGTGTATCATTCTGTCCAGTTGTATTCTGCAATAAAGTTTTTGACATCTGTCTCCTTCTCAGAATGGAGAAAAAAATCCCATTCTGAAATCAAAACCAAGATTCTAGAAATCCTGCCAGAACAAAATCCATTCTTTTCTCAAAGAATGTAATAAACAACACTGTATTTCTAAAAACTCTAAAGTAAAAGAAATTTATTATCAATTCTAGGTTAATGTGACAGTAATTGATTGAAAATTATAGTTTTCATCTGATATTCTAAATTATATTCCTGTGGAAGAATAATAAAATATTTTATAATTTTTAAATGATGATTTTTAAGGTTAGCATTTTCTTCCTTTATATATAATTCACAGTTTTAAGAAAAGGACATACAGTACTGGTCTGTTTCACTTATTATGCTACAAACCAGATAGCTTACTTCAATAGTCTAAATTCCAGATTACTTAATCATAAGTTCTCTTTAGGATGATGGTAGCTAATTGTTAAATAATAGATGCATAGTAATTACTTGTTGAATAAGCAAATTAATTCAACAAATTAATGAACAAATGTCAAAGTGACACGAACAAGACTGTATATAATTATAAAAACTTATCTAAAGTCCCTAAAGAAGAAACAATTATTTCTAAATAACAAAGTTCTGATCATTTCATTCATAAAAAGCTGAAATAATTCATTGCTAATAAGATCATTTATATTCATTACAAAGATATTATTAAAGGCCCTGAGCAATTGTTCTACTTCAGAGACAAATCAAATTATATTAGTGTTAAAGACAAAAGTAGAGGCTATAGACAGTAGACAGGAAAAAACACTGATAAATACTCTTGCTAAAGTGAATCCTAAGTGTGGTTCTATTATGCAAGATGATCACTTGAATTGCGCCGAAGGTACAGATCTTCTCATCATTCATCAACACTGAGGATGGAGGAACCATGATCTGGGCTAAACAATCAAGGAGAAATCTGCAGGTTATTTATATATGCATATATCTTCACCTTTGTAATCACTGTTTGTAAAAGAGGCTTTGGAAAATGATAGCCAGTTTCCAGAACAACTGTTGTGCTTTTCCTGAAAGCAGAATGTGAGCAAAATGTCAAGTTGCATATGACAAAATTTCTAAGATGTGTGTGCTCATACAAAAACCTTGACTCTCTTCTTGAGTGTTTTTTAATCTTTTTGTGTTCCTAGTCAGAATATAAGTGGGTCAGCTGAATCCTGCTTTTTTTTAAATTCCGTGTTGTTTTCCTGAGATGTCTTGGAGTCTCCTGAGGAAACTGGAGTAGGGGCTAAGAAATGGGCACTGCTAATACTTACCCTTGTCGATAGTACACTTCTACCTTTGAATGTTCATAGCAAAAATACAAGTAGGTCAGCTTTTCTCCCTTCTCCTCAATAGTATGTTTAAAAGCTGGCTGTTTGGGAAAAAAGCCTTCATTTGTAATATTTTCTGAGTTCTCTGGTCTAATTACAAAGACCAAGGCTAATCCAAGCTACCAGTGCAACACCACTGAACACAGAGGTGAGAGGATATGTGCCAGGAACCCCAGCACGGCACACAGATGATGTGCAAATAACCCGAAGGGCACAGATAACAGTTAAATGACACGATGAGGAAGCGGTAGGTTCAACAATGACATAACTTTGTATTTAATGTGCTGTGTTTAACTGTAAATTTACGTCATTTAATTTTAACAGTGTCCTTATTTAATCATGAACACACAAGATTCCTAATTAACAGTGCATTCTTTTGAGTCAGTACAATTTGACTCCAGTATACCACTGTTCACATCCCAAGGAGACCAGTGACGATATCTCTGCTTCGCAAAGCTTTGCTTTTGTATATGATACTGAGATGCCCACACACCCTTGTTTGTAAGAGTGAATTAGATTATATGAAGGAAGTTTAGAAGCCACTGATTTGACAAGATTTGATTTTAGTGGGATCCTTAATCCTTATCTATATTGTTTGGGCTATTTTTGAAAATACAGATTTTCTGAGGTGATCTCTTGAATCAGACATAAGTATGGTGGAGTACGGTGGAAAGGTATCCTGCATTTCTGGTTTAAAGGTATCTGATGTAAAGGATTTGTATGTGCCTTAAAATCTGAGGACTTTCCCTTTCAGTCATCAAGTTCTCTATTCTCAGTGCTGGAGCTGGCACTCTCCACCTGCTGGCCCAGCTGCCCCCAGCTTCAGTTCCACTACAGCAGAATGGTGAGGATCTGCACTGCCACTTACAACTGAGACTGAGGGCCATTGGCCTGTTTTCTCATAAACTCGAAAGACCCTTGACTGTATTAAAGCTTAGTCAGAGAATACCCAACCTTCTCTAAGCAGCAGGCAAGGGGCAAACATCTATTCCCCTTACTACTCTATAGGTAGAGAAGTTAATTCTTTATTTAAGACCAGAAATGACTCCATCTCAGGTGTTGTCATTTGTCGATTTTCCATTGATTTCTGCTGCTGGAGGTACTGAGGTTCTGTGCAATAAGGCAACAAGGGAGATCTTTTATTAAATTAGGTGGAAATAAAATGTTTAGGTGGTACCATTTTATGCCACATTGTCAGTGGATATTTATTATTAAAAAGCAAGTGAATGTATACACAAATACACATGTAAAAATTAACCCAAAATTATAACAGAAATAATTTTTAAATTCTTCATTGCTTTTTCTTTAACAAAACTTTCAAATTATAGGAGCATTGCATTTTTTAAACTAAAATTTCCTTTAAATGCCTCTGTATTGTAGTTAATCAAGGGAACTATCTACATCAGAATCTAAATAAAACACAACTATGTTTTGCTTTACAAACAACACACTTAGGAAATATTGAAATAGAGATATCTTTAGAGAAATATATATTGATACAACAGCTATAGACTTACATATACATATATGAGATTCAGTGTAGCATTCAAATTCACCTTTTCATAAAAATGATAATCTACAGTTTACTTTGTATTTTCAAAAGAGGTGAATTTTATTTAAAATCGGTATGAGGCATATGTTCACAGAGAAATCCCATTTGTATGTGTATTTTCAACTTTATCCATGTAAAAATAAGGTGGAGTACTATCTAATTAATACCTGCTGCTTCTCAGCTAAAGCACAAATCAAGTAGATTTCTCTGAAAGATGAGAAATGTTTTGGTAGGAGGACACTGAGTTATAGAGAGAGAGGAAGGCGGGGGAGGGAGAGGGAGAGGGTGAACATTGAGTTATCTCCCTAGCATAAAAAACTGAAGGAGTTAGTGGGACCCAAAAAGTACAATAGATATTATGAAAGTGATAGAGGAGGAAATGCCTAAAAGGGCAAAGTGGTAACTATGGTTAATTTCCTATTATCTTGTTTGGAATTCTTGTTATCATTTCATAATTTTGTTAGGTTCGGTTTTATTCTGTCTTGTTTTGTTAAATTTTACTGTGTCTGATGGCGTGGGCAGCTGTTTTGAAGATAACAGGATACATTATGGTAAACGTTGTTGATTCCTACTATCTTGTTTTGAAGTTCTATAATGCTTTCATTCTGTTGTTTTGATAGGTTTTATTCTGTTTTGTTTTGATTTTACTATGTGTGATGGTGTAGACAGCTATTTTGAAGAAAAGAAGACATTATGGTAGCCATTGTTGATTTCCTATCATCTTGTTTTGAAGTCCTATAATGTTTTCATTCTTTTGTTTTGATTTGATTTGATTTGATTATGTGTGATAGCATGGGCAGCTATTTTGAAGAAAACAAGACATGGTGGCCATTGTTGATTTCCTGTTATCTTGTTTTGAAGTCCTGTAATGCTTTGATTCTTTTGTTTTGATTGGTTGTGTTCTGTTTTGTTTTGTTTGATTTTATTTTGTGTGATGGTATGGACAGCTATTTTGAAGAAAATGAGAGACATTATGGTAGTCATTGATGATTTCCTGTTGTCTTGTTTTGAAGTCCTATATCCCTTCCATTGTTCTGTTCTGATTTGCTTTATTCTGTTTTGTTTTGTTTTATTCTCTTTAAAATAAAATTTAAAAAATATATGAAGAGTTTTCTAGTGGACTGAGTAATATTTTGGACAGTTTTGGAAATCTAATAGAGGTCATCATTTTCTATGCAGAAAAGCAACATAATAAATAAAACAGTTGAGTTTAAACCTCAAATGCTTTTGAGACTATCTACTTAGATTGTGTAACCCTAGGGTGTTTTTCATGGAAATTAAACTAACTTCAGATAGAAGATAAACTCAGTGTGACTACTAAAGAAATTATATCTCAAAAAATATTCATTTAAAAATCTGATAACATTTCTCCTGTATTATCTAATGTATGCCAATTTTATTTAGTTTTAAATTAATAATTTTAAGTATAAAATATGTTCTCAAATTAATAATTTTTAAGTATAAAATATGTTCTCAACTTGAGAACATATTTTATGCTTAGAAATTATACTTGCATATACTTAAAAATCATATTTGCATTTTCTCTGAGACTAACAGTGTGCTTCTCTAATGATTCCAGACCAATGATACTAAATAATTACAGGTTTAATTTTATTGCTAAAAAGCTTGAGTGCTGAGGTAAGGCACATCTTTGTGATGCTAATTCCCCCTCCAAACTCTAAATAACAAATATATTTTTAATGAGAGGCAAAAACGAGAATTACATTCAGAAATACCCTCAGTTTTTAAGTATTTTTGTGAGCATTTATTGTGTTAGAAGTTTTGCTCTCTTGACAAACTGCAGTTCCTCTGAAGTGCTCTTCAGCTTTGTCAGAGAAAGACAGGGATGAGAAGGTATTAGCATGGTCAGAGTTGAGAAGTACAGAATCTTCAATGAATGTTCATTCTAGGTGAAACGTGGAAGTTAGGAAAATGTGGATAACTGAGCTCTGTTCTTAATTCTCCTTTCTTAGTAGGTTGATACTAGATTTTTCCTAGAAGTTTATGTTTCTCTCATGTTCAAAAACTAAACAAAATTAATTCAATGAAGCAAACAATGAAATATTCTCCAGTAAACCATCTCCTCAAGTTGTTATTCAACTATTTTTTGCTTTGCTAGAGTAAGATGTCTCAGTATATCATCAACAGTCACTGTGTTCAATTCCTCAAAAACTCTTCTGCTCCTTTTTCAAATGTTTTCCCTTAACAGTCACTTTACTGTTCATATTTTACCTTATCTGTTGTCAATCTTTGAGAGAATGTGCAGCTCCTGTCTTTTGGAAACACTTTTGTGACCTTGGTTTCTTTGAGGCCATCTGTCCTGTGTTTCTCACATCACTTTTGTTCCTCTTCAAATGTTCAATGTCTAAATATTATATGTCCCAAGTTTCAACCCTTTTGTTTTCTATCTTTTCTCCATAGGTGTTTCCCATAGACTTTTAAACTTATGTCATCAGTAAGATCTGCCACCAGAATTGTTTTATACACCAAATTACCTATACAACTGACAAGGTTAGTTACATGTCTAATAGCTGAGGTTCAGAATGTCCAAATATAATTGATTGTCCCCTGTAAACTAATTTATTCTCTACATATCCTTATCTCATTAAATAGTTCCACAGCCCACTGATGATTTATAACCAAAAATATAGTCTCGTCTTGGTTGTGCTCTTTCCCATTGGCCTGGAACCAGCCCTTAAGCCCATCTTGTTGGCTTTGCAGCCTACATACATCCTGATGTTTTCTAGGTCTTCTCTGTCTCTTCTCACAATTCCAAAACACCTGCTATGATCATCTTTCATGGAGTACTCAGTTGTCTCCTAACTCATCTTCCTTTCACTCTGTACCACATCTTAATATTTCTCAGGGTAGTTATATGCTAGACTTTGAAAGGGTTACCAAATGCCTTTTAAAACCCCTTTTACAAGGAATGAAGTCCCAAATTATAAGATGCTCTAAAAAGCCTGTATAATTTGTTGCTAATCCAGAAATCTATTCGTATGGTCACTTTAGTTTGCAATCATGCTAAAAACTTCCCGCCTCAAAGCTTTTGCAGCAGTGCTTAACATCACTAGCATTGCTTGATAGAGTGTGCACACAGCTGGCCTCTTGATTAAAGTCTCACTTCCAGTGTCTTCTGAAAGGTCCTTATCTGAAAAGCTGATCCTGAAATCCATTCTCTATCTCATCATTGCACTTAATTTTCTTCACAAAATGTATCAATTTCTTGCATTAATCATTCATGTATTTAAATTTATTTCTCTGTACTAGAATATAAGCAAGCTCTAGGATGGAAGAATATTTGATTTCCTGTGTCATAGCTTTTCCAGTAATATGCATAGGTCAAAGCTGGTATTCCAGTAATAGTTAAATGAATGATACCTATAGGACTGTGCAAGATGCAAATATAATGCAGTACATTGTCAGGCATAGAATACCTACTAAAAAAGTTAGTGACTGTCATTACTATAATCCTAACTTGGTGCTCATTGAAAATGTGTCAGTTGTAAGTACTCATCTGAATGTGTTGTCATTCAGGTAAAGTATTTGCATTTTAAGTTTTCTCCTAAAAGCAATATTTAAAACTACACTAGAAAACAAATTTTTGCATAAGGTGAATGTTTCACCATCTTGAAAATCAAATTACAGAGTTAGCCAATGCTTTCACCTACTAGAAGACTCAGTCTATGCATGGCCTCTGACTAATCAAGGCTTCCAACTCTAAGGGACTTCCATGAATCAAATTAAAATCAGAGACCTTATCACTAGTCACGGGTTCATTTAATTTAAACCCATTATTAAACCTCCTACTTTTCAAAAAAAGTACAACTTGAAGGAAATCTCATTATCTTTCATGGAAAGGATATAGCAAGCTTTGCCTGCAAAGCCAACCAGAAACAGAGCCATTAGAAATCTGTGTGACGAAGTATAAATTACAAGGTGATATTAAAGTGAATCAGATAGACTCAAAATAGAATTATTTTCTATCACATATTTTATTATTCTGTCAAAGTCTTTTATGTAAATATATTAAATGGCAATACAACAATAAATTTAGAAAGATCAAAGTGTACCAGGCTCAAAACATAAAACTGCAGAAAAAGATGTATTTTAAGTGTTTAAAATGTAAAACATGAGATTCTAGAAAATCTTTTCCTCATTCCTGTTTTCATTGCTCAAAAGTTCATATGGGATGGAGATTTACTCATGTTTGTTAATTTATTTAAATCTTAAAATAGATATCATAGAGACTTCTTAACTTCCTATTACGTACTAATAACCACAGGCATTTAAAAAACTATTATTTGGTTGATTTCTAATATTTTATAAATTTATTTTTTAAATTTTTTCATTCAATTTATAGTTGTATTTCAAGTTAATTCACATAATAACATGCATGTGGTGAATGAGGTTCCTCAATTTATGGAGTGTATTGTTATTATTTGAGTTGAATAATCTGACATTAAGATAATTAACTTTGAAAAAGCTGTAAAGATACTATTTAGTCTAAAATGTTTTTGTAGATAAAAATAATGTGGGAAAAGCTGAGTTAAACCAGCATTTCTTACAGACATTAGGGTAATTCATATATATTTCTCAAAAAGTTTTAAACCACAGCAACCTCCTACTTTGGAAAGTATTTTGAGAAAAATTTTCTCTGTAACATAATTTAGAAATAAATATTCTAAAAAAATAAAGAATAGTGTGATACAAAAGTTTGTTTTAAATATTCAAAGTATTCTCTCATTCAACTGATTTGCAAAATGCACTTAAATTGATATATTTATATTACTTAAAATTATCATTTTAAAAATATTCTATCTTCTTTATAAATCATAACACATCTTAACCCATTGACCGTATTTTCACTAAAAATTGAAACTGTTAACTTTTTGAAGAAAAGAAAATCTTTCTTTTAAAAGAAAATCTAATTTAGCTACTGGTCAGCAACTCTGGTCTAATTTGTGATCTGATGTAGAATTGATGCTTTTGACCAAAACTATGTTTCCAGCACTACTCCAGAATAAGTACATGAATATAATTCTGCTTTCCTACTTTTAAATATGGTAACTTGTTCTATTGGTAGATTTTCTGAAAAAACAACTCATAACTATAGGACATTAGAACAGAAGTACACTAAAACCCTTATCAATAATGGGAAATGAAGCATGTCTTCCAAGCCAGTTAAGGCATTTGCCTATATTTTTTACAACTATGATTCATTAAATTCATTTTCTTATGGAGGTACATAACTAAAAATTTTAAAGTACTTTATATCTCAAATAAAACAAAATGAAAAGACAGTCAAAATTTATCCTATGGATTGTTTGCCTCACCCTTTTGTAAAATCAGTCAATGTACAGAAAGTAGAATGATGATGGCCAGGCAGGAGATAGAAGAAAGGATGGGGGTTATTGTCAAACTGGCACTGAATTTCAGTTCAGAAAGATGAGAAAATTTCCACAAAGTGACAATAATGGCATTAAAATGTGAATGCTATTGCTGCAGTTAACAATATATGTAAAGAGGCTAAAATGCGGCTCTGGATGTAGCTTGATGGTAGAGCATGTTTTTCAAATGTGCAAAGCCCCGGTTTGGATTCTCAATGCCACACACACTTTATCAAATGGAGTAAATAATACATTTTATGCTAAGTACATTTTACCATGTTAAAAAATGCATGCTAATATAGGAGATAGGTTAATGGATTTCTGAAACAGGATTCTGCCCAAACTTTTGACCAAAAAGAATTTTACTCTCAGGGAAAATGTCCAAATCATTACACATTTTTAAAAATTGTAATGGAAAATAAATATTTATTGTATATCAATTCTAGACAACAATAGAAAGACTAAATGGTAAAAACTCAGGGAACAATGTCTTCCTTTCACTGTTGCTTCTACCTCTATCTCAACACTCTTTCTCTCCATTGTTAAGTGCTTTCCCTTAATTCACTTACTGTAAATAGTTTACCTTATCTGTTGTCAGTATTTGAGAGGATGTGCAGCTCCTGTCTTTTGGAAACACCCCTCTGACCTTGGCTTCTGTGTTTCTCACATCACTTTCGCTCCTCTTCAAATGTTCAATGTCTAAATATTATATGTCCCAAAATTCAGCCCATTTTTTTCTATGCTTTTTTCCTTGATGATTTCCTAGAACTTTCAGTAATCATCTGTGCTGGGACAACACACATAATGATGCAATGAAAGGATCAATGATTATGATAAATACAAGAGTTCTGTATCTACTTGAATCACATGGATGGATAGCTAGATCAGACTCTATGTCCCAGCAGAAAAGCACGGAGTACTATGATTGGGCACAAGCATACACATCATATTTGCATCGTTGTTATTGTTTTTAAACTGTCCATAAGCAAGGAAATATTGTTTTCTAATTTATCTTTAAATGAAATCAATCAGTTAAGGTCTCCTACATCTCATCTTTTTTGACATTTAATCCATTTTATAAATTTACTCCTTTGGTGGAGAAAGAATTCTGAGCTGAGCCAGAAACTCAGGGGTCAAACTATACTTCAGGAAATTGTTAAAATCTGCAGGAATGCAAAAAAGTCTCAAGATTTATAGTATTAATTTGCTGGTCTTCTGTGTTTTTCATTCGTATTTTTTTTTCTGAAATCGAAGTTGTCTTCTCTTGGTTATGCCAAAGTCATTTGGATTCACTCTCTTCCTTGTCTGGAAACATGTTCTCCACAAATGTGTTCCAGAGCCACTTCTAGAGCCTCAACATGTTTCTTATGAATAGTGAATTCTCTCTGACATTTTGTTCAAAGGCAAAGAATAGTGTTGCATACCTGTAATCCCAGCACTGTGAGAGGCTGAGACAGAGATTGCAGGTTTGAGCCGTCTCAAAGTGAAAAAAAAAAAAGAAAATGGCTGGGGATGCAGTACAGTGAACAGCCCTAGGCTCAATGCCCATTACTATAAAAAACAAAAATGCAGAGCCCATGAAGAGAAACTTCTTTGTTATCCTTGTCATCTCTAGATTAAAAGCCCCTGTCTAGCTTTCATGAGGCCTTGAATTCAACCCTCAACACAGAAAAAAAGATTGAGAGTATGCGAAAAAGGCATAATAAGTAGAAATATAGTATGGAATTAGATGTTTGGAGCTGTAGGAAATTTGAGAGACTCTCTCTCCAGCTTTCTCATTTTATCAATGCAAAATACTGTCAACTATGAATTGTTACAATAGACTAAATATAGTTAGATGACAAGTGAATACTCTTTTATGCACCTTCCTATTAAGCTGAGCATTCCATAAAGGTAAGGTTTAGATCATATATTTAGTATTTTACATGGTGAACAGTAGTTTGAAAATAACATGAATAAATAAAATAGGGCACATTAAGTTTCCAAGGTCTCAAAGATTAGTAAAAGAAGCCAGTCATGTTGAGCTAAAGCTGATTTTAAATGTTCTTATTCTTAGAATTTTTTAAATGAAGCATAAAGAAGTATGCTGTCCATATAAACTCTTTCATAAAGTTATGGTGTCCACATAAACTCTTTCTACCTAAAAGCTTTGCTTTAGTCAACCAGTTACGTCGTAATCTGTACCTATTAACTGCAAAGAAAATTCACAGAAATTATCCTTATAAAAAGTTTTTGTAGCACAAGTTTCAGATTTAAAATCATGGAATTTAAATAATAATTGTTTCACACAAAAATGTTATTTCTTGCAAAGAAATTTTACTATGATTAATAAACATTTCATCACTCATTATTATCTGAACTCTAGTGCATGCAACTTAAGCCATTACTTTTAAACAAAATTTGTGTTCACAATAACTCTACAGAAGCGGAATCTAGTCAGTTCTATGATTTCAGCTTTGTGAAACCCAGAACTGTATTGAATTTTAAAGAATAGCATTATATAATAGGTTCCTTGGTTCTTTTGCCTACATGTATAAGGATCCATTTGAGTATCTTGTTATGGCCTTAGAGGGAGCAGTAATCTGTTAAGTATCTGTACAGTGTAATTTTATACTTCAAAATAAATTCTTAGTTCTATGCATTCATCTTTCTGGAAAAGAGAAACCTAATTTCCACACTGACTATCAATACATTGATCGACTATTTCTTTAATTGCAAATATTGCACAAAAACTAATTTTCAGAATGTGACTCTGTTCTATCTTAAAGAAAAATCTTAAATTAAATAACATCAGAAGTTGTAATTCAGTTAGCCAAAAAAAAAATACAAAATATTTATTCAACCAGAATGTTTCCTTTCATATGTAGCTGGTTCTTTGAAATGGTAATATTCAGCAGTAAAATGAATATATTTGAGAACTTTTATTTCAAACAAAAGAAGAATATCAAAATAGAAAAATATTTTTGGCTTTCTCTAAAACAATATATTGTGAAGAAAAAAGCAATGTTTTGATCAACTAGTTTCCTTCCTTTTGATAAAATCCCAAGAAAATGAATTTATAATTCATAATTCCTTAGAAGCTAAGTAATAAGATAATAGAGGTTGGAAGAAGAGAGAACAAGAGACTTTTCAGTCCCTGCTGTAGTCATTCATAAATGCAAATGAACAAGTTAAATATTCTATCAGTGCACTGGTCCAGAGATCAAACAGAACACAGCAAAGTAGGAATGGCTGCATTTGCTTGTTGCAAGCATCCCATACTGTAAAAGAACATACACTGCGCAACCTCTCCGTCTCCCTCTGTCTCCATCTCCGTCTCCGTCTCCCTCTCCCTCTCCCTCTCCGTCTCCGTCTCCCTCTCCCTCTCCCTCTCCCTCTCTCTCTCTCTCTCTCTCTCTCTCTCTCTCTCTCTCTCTCTCTCTCTCTATCTATATATATATATATATATATATATATATATATATATATCTGTATCTCAATTGAAAAAAGTCGATTTTCTAATCCAGGACTTCTCTTTTCAGGAGGATTATAAATCCATATTGGAATACTGTCAGGATCCAGGTCATTTAACCATGCCTTTATTCACATTTCAGAAAAAATTTCACCCTCTGCTGAAGTACTTTTAAAGGACAGAATCACACAAACACAATTTAGCTTCCTATATAGTTTGTGTTCTTCCCTGTAGAAAAACTGTAGGGTGAAAATTCTAATAATAATGAGTTATCAAATGAGAGAAACTGTAATATGTTTTCAAATCTTCATTCATTAGCATACATATAATTGTAAATCACTGTTACAGCAATTTGTTAATTTGAATAGCACACATGTAAAAGATTGAATATTCTTTCAAATAAGTATCTTCTTTAGAATGATGTAAACTCCTTGTTTTATTCCTTATCTCATTTTTTCCGACATGGTTCAATTATTTTCTCCATTCTAATTGTATATCTATTTCACCAGTTCTTATCTAATGTAGTGTTTAAAAATATAAGGATAAAAATTTTAGAGATATTTCGTTAGCTGCAAAAGAAAATGAATTTCTCTGACTTAGGAAAATCTTATCAAAATCACAAAATATGGCTTCATCATAAACTTTTTTGAAAATATGGCAAGGAATTTTGCGTGGAATGAAGCAGTTTTTCCTGATGCTAAATTAGATTCTTTACACATCTACTACTGTCTCATGACAAACCTATAAAGAAGACACTCCCACATTATTTGAATATCGAAACAGATTTGATTATGTAGGAAATTTGAAGGCCACATACAGTTTACATAAAAAAGAAAAGTTAAGATTAAAACCAAGAGCCTGAATTTCTCTAAGAGTCAGAGAAACCATTGAGACCAGTCCTCTTACCTGAAACGTGACTAACGCAAAATCCATGGCAATGAAATGCTTTCCCACAGAGTACGCAGTCAGGTGATAACTGCACCTCTTCAGACTAACCCATATTTTTGGTAATCTCCTGTGAGACTTCGGCTTATTTTCTACCATAAGTCACTTTTGAAAAACTATTGACATGTTTCTAGAGAACTGATTTCAGGCATTAGCCTACTTTATCATTAGTATTACTTATTCTAATGTAAGCTTTTCTGAAAGTCCCAGTAACTTGCACAACAGAAAAATATCAATGGTTGAGTAACTATTTCTTCATAACTGTAGCCTTGCTGGACCTCCAGAATGATCTTTGATGTCTACATTCATGTTGAACGATAGAGAACACGAAGAACAATTCCATTCAATTCTGAACAGTGTGTTAGGAAACAGAGACTTTCTTTCCCCCAGCCCTTCCAATTGTCATGTAGAATACCTTACTAGATTTGTGCCTTCTACTAATACGTATTCATAAGAAACATCGTTGTTTCCTGATGGAATAGATTTTAACCACTATAACATCTATAAAACCAACAATGTAGAGTGAAATAAATTCCTTATTTAGTTTATTCAAGTCTAAGGAAAGAACATGTATCCACACTGGTCCCAGGGTTGTTGCAGAAAGTATCCCCATGTGGATACCACAGTCCTCTACTCAGCAGGTAGCTGCAAGAGCGGAAGCTACAGTTTCGGCTACACAGGAATAATAGGTCATAAAGTAATGAACACTTGGCTAACTTACCCTTGAGTTAACCACTTCCAGGGAGACATTCTGAGGTGGCGCACTTGGCACTGAAAGGAATTAAACAAGATGTGATGGTTATTGCCAAAATCTTGAAAAAGAAACTATAGTGAAAAGCAAAAATGGGTGCTTTCCACAATTTATAATGGTAGGTAGATAAGTGAATATAAGCGGGGTCTTCAAGATTTTCCTGGAGAGATTAGAAATAAACACATTTGTTTAGTTTTTTTCAATCAGTGGAACAGTTAGCCACCTGATGAGTCACCAAAACTGTTAGGCAAAAATGCATCTGCTGTGAGGCGAAATAATGACACTAAATTTGAGCTTCGCTGTGCTGTCCTGCCTAGGAAAGCCAGTGAAAACAAGGAGATTTCCAAAAGTAGTCTCAAAGGATCTACAGGGTTCGTGACGAAATATATCATGCTAGTGATCACTTGAGTTGCTCGGTCTCTTTAATCATTATTGTTCTTTAAAAGAGAAGGAAGAAATGGTTCTTATTTTTTAGCTGTAAATAATTAAACCTGTGCGTCCTAAGTGCAAGTATTACCAACTAGCCTCAGCCAGGCAATTCTATTAACAAAAGATTTTTCTTTGCATATTTTATAAGTATTTCATTACTCTTACCTGCATTTCAAGTTTCGAAATCCTTTGTGGAAGAAAGAACATATACAACTCTTTTTTTAATGCTTATGATATAAAAAAGTGAGTATCATGTCACTTAAAGACAACCTTCATGTAGTAACTGTTAGATCTCAGAAACTGTCCTACTTGTCTGGGATGAATCATAAATAAATAAAATTTCCTATCCCACAACAGGAATAAAAACAGCATTCAATAAATTCTCAAAATATATTAATCTACGCCATAAGAAGTCCCTGTCCTCATTTGTGATGTACTGGTGAATTTACCACAAATGAAATATTTTATTTCCTATCCTGCAAGGCAACTGAAAACACCTCAGGGCCATTTTTTTCATGTTTACTCTTCTTTTACTTAATTTGAATAATAGCTATTCTTTTCTATAGATTACTTATAGTTTACCCTAAATTTACTTATACCACACTATGATTTTAACTTCTGGAAAGTAGTCGCCATGAGGGGATGGGATATACAGCATCCTATTTACCTTAATATACACAAAGTGGATGTTCAATTAATATTTATGACATCAGTGATCGAATGAGAAATGAATCCTTTCTCAATATTGCTCCTATATCTTTTGGACATAGGGAAATCAGAATCATTAATTTGGTTTGGATTTTGAATAGCTTGTCAAAATAAAGATTTTATTTAAAAAGAAATATGATAAAATACCTCATGGACATGTTTTCATGAATCAAACCAATGAGTATTCTTTCAAAAGTACTCTATAATTTAGTAATATTTCAGTGATTTTTTTAGTTAATATTATGTTTTTAATTTAAATACAGAAGATAATCACTATGGTAACAAGGGCATTTTTGTATCTTAATACTGCATCATTAGTAATTTAATATAACTCAAGTCCTTGGAGTACATTCAATAAATACTTATTTAGTAAGTGCATTAATTAAGAGAGAGGTTATAATGCCACAATAAATGCTCTTTTATATTCAGAGTTCCAGTCAAAGCTTGCAATTTCATCTTTTAAATTGAGGAATAAATTGCTATTTTATTATAAATTAATTGCTAAATTATATAATTATAACTACTATACCTTTAGTATAAATGAGGTAATTTCAAACTGAGGTAAAATGGGGTATGACATGCTATATAGGCTACACAATATAATTATACACATTTATAAAAATTTCTTTTAAAAGTAAAATTTGTAGGTGATTTCAATGTTTAATTAGAACACATAGATCAGTTCTTAAGCATGGAAAAGATTTCTAGTATGAATTTATCATGATATTGCCATATTTACATATATCATATGTTCCTAATCATGTTACACCTACCTTGTGGACAGTTCAATAATATCAAAGCATAATTTCAGCAATACTAACTGAATTTATGATAGATGATTTAAATTTTAGAGGAAAGAGAAAGTAGAGAAGATTTATTACATGATTTTATTTGGATGTGGTGCTTCACTTGTGATATGTAACCCTCAAATATCATCTTTCTTTCTTTCTTTTTTTTTTTGGTACTGGGGATTGAACTCAGGACCATGCTCTTGCAAGGCAGGCGCTTATGCCATTGAGCTAAATCCCCAGCCCCTTCAAATATCATCTTAACTTACATTTATAAGTGGTATTTTTCTCTTCATGTCAAGTAAACCAAAAATATACTGAGAAAAGACAACTTATGTGTTCTTCTTTTTGTAACTACCATAATTTTGGAACTATCAGGAATGTTTTCTGTATTAGAGATTGAAAGCCAATATTCTAAAAGCCATTGTAACAAAGGTGCTGGTGTATTCTATTTTTCTACAACAAAATTTTTTCCTGCTCTCCATTGATTATACACTGAGTGTTCTTGCTATGGCAGAGCAAATGGAGAATTCTTTTTATGGTGTGTTGTTATTGGTGTGTCTATCACACTATTAATACTGTGTCATTTAGAGATAAATACAAAAGATAATTAAATATTCAGTGGAAGAGAAATGATCTGGACTTTTCTTTATCTGTTCCATTATTTCACGAGATATAAGGGGAAGGGTACTTTGTCTTTGGAGGGTCAAAGTAATTTATTATTTACAATAATCCATTAATGCAACAAGAGGTAGGGCTGGAGGCTCTTCTCCACATGGTAGAGCCTGCTACTTTATTATATGGTGATAAGGCATTATTTGGGGGCAGATCACATTCCCACATTTGTAAATGAATCTCTGTAATTATAAGCATTTGAATCTTTCATTTACCAAAGTGTGATATTACACACAATTTTCGTGCAAAATTAACTCATATTTAGTTAGGTGGGTGTTCATAGCTGTAATGCTCTGAATTCATGAGGCTGAGGCAGGAGAATTTCTGCAAATTTAGGCCAGTATGGGTGTTATGGTTTGTGTTGAGATGTCTCTCCAAAGGCTCATATGGTCATGCGGGCATAGCCTTTGGAGGTGACTAAATCTAGAGCTTGTGTTTGATTAATTGCCTAGGGTTGAGATTTGTAGTGTGAGTGCTAGACCAGCCCTAGGGTGGGTAGCCTACATACAGTATAAGAGAGGAAAAGAGGCTTGCTCTTCCCTTTTTTGCTGTTGTTGTTTTTGATATCTTGTGCCCCCCATGAACTGTTGCCCTTCATCTTTGGAGCCAGCTGATTATGGAATGAAACCTCTACAAACTGAGCTAAATAAACCTTTCCTCCTTTAATTTTGGGCATTGAGTATTTCATCTCAGCAACAAAAGAAAAGTAACTAACTCACTGGGTTATCTAGTGAGTTCAAGTCTAACATGAACTACTTTACATAGCAAAATCCAATTTCAAAAACCTAACAAAACCTAAACAAGACAAACTTAATATTTAATTATGTTTTTTAAAAGATACTATTATGAGACACTTATGACAAAATAAGAAGAAGTTGTTTCCACACTGAATATCAGCTTATTCTTCATTAGTTTCCAGGATTTATCTCTGCTGTTTATTAGCTTTTGTAAACCCTCCTTCACTTCCTTAGTCATTCCTAAAGCACAGAAAATTGTACTATTATCGGAATAAAAGGTTAAGGCAAAGTGCTTAGATTGGGGCCTTACACTAGCAATTAATAAATAAATATTCGTGATAACACTGATAACAGTAATAAGCATATTCTTAGGTTGCCTCTGACATTGAGTCCTTCTGCATCTGAACTCAGGACAAGCTGTCATGATCACTCATAATTGTTAATTCATTCATAAATTTGTTAGTGACCTAAAATATCAGCTACCTCAAGAAAAATATTTTGGGAATAAAAATTGGCAAAACTGGATATGCTCTCATACTAAATATGAACAGTTTAAAGAAATGGGTCCTTATAAACCAATGGTATACTACACAGAGAAAATTGATGATTTTATTGTCCTACCAAGAAAAACAATCAAAGAAGAGCTAAATAAAGAAGATAGCTCATATGGACAAAAATATTTACAAGCATCTTAGCAGAACTGAGAAATCACTGGGTTAATTAAAAAAAGAAATCAGTTATATTTAATTTTGATTCTTTAAACCCTACTTTAGATTTTTATGATAAGGATTCTTCTCACATGAGAAGAAACATGATCCTTTTTTACAAGATAATCATGTATTAAACTAATTCCACAAATGATAATACCTAAAGATAAGTTTTTCCATACAAACATTTGTGCAGTTTTGGTTAAACCTGTCTCAGGAATGCAACAAATATTTGCTGAAGTAAAAAGAATAGAGAGATACTATTCTTCATATTTAGGAAAATTTAAATTAATGATATAAAGAGACACATATTAACATAGATAACAATTATTAACCACAATGCATGTATGTATTGTTTTAGGTGTTACATGGATCAGTCCATTTAATTTCAAAACATCTACTTCTTTCTACATACAAAAAGTCAAAGAAAATTATTTTTAACTGAGGACTGGAAAGCAAATGCCTATGAATGATAACTAAACACATGTAAATGTCATATTAAAATAGACATGAACAGCCTCAGTTGAGAGAAGAAAACATCATACTGAAAGTAGAATGGATAATAAGAGTAGAGCTGAACTGATGTAAAGATGAATACAAACAAGATCAGGGTGCCCACTCCAAAGGGCCCATAGAGTCTCTGCTTTCTCCTATCAAATGCATCAGGTAGAAGGGATTTAGCATTTTTTCCATTGGAATGTTTATTGGGGTTAAGGTCTTGAAGTTCTTTTTTCTAATTTGCGTGACACGCTTTTTCTAAGTCCTGAGAACTGTAACACTCCCAGAAGATAATTCTGGAGTAATGATTAATAATCTATCTTTCTCACTTATGACATTTAAAACCAAAGTGGAGAATAAGGCCACAATATTACTGTTCAGTTCTGAATGAAATCTACATAAATTATGTAAAATGTTCATTTGGTTCATTTCATTTGGTTTTCTTTTATATTTATAATTATAAGTTGTGAAGTAATTTATTCTGCCAATAAATATTCCATTCTATCTTCAATAGCAGAATCAGATGGATGGGCAGAAGAATTACATTAAAAATAATACTGCCATGGTCTTACATGTGAAATACATTTTTAAAGTTGAAATGCAAATAAGCATCATTCCTGTATTTCCTTTTCATCAACCTTAATAACATGCATGTCCTTCTCTGTTTCATTGATATTCTGCCCAGATATTTTCTGAGATTAAAGAAGGACATATCGGTCAAGGAATCACAAGTTAAAGTCATTTATTTTAATTTAAAGGATCAATAATTTATACAATTAAACACACTAACCGGGAAGCTATGGCTGAAAATAGCTATTTCCTGTCATTTCAATATCCATTGGTGGAAATCTCTGTATTTGTTCACCAACCTGAATTTTCATTGTCCCCATATTGCATGTTCTGCTGTACTTTCTCTTTGTATTAAAATTCAAAACCTTTTAGCATCCTTAGGTTTCTAGTTTACCCTGCTATTGCTTGGGCAGGCTCATTTTCTGTATAAAAATGAGCCACTTCCTCTCTTCTGGTACACTGAAAAAATATGTGTAATCTTTCATTCATTATGCAAAGTAAAAGTAAAACTATACATTTTCATATGCACTTTTAATATTTTCAGTGCTAGACTATTTAGCCTAAATTCTTTTCATCTACTTTCAAGTTAAGAAATACATAGAAAAGTTATCTACCATTTTATTTTTAATCATCAGTGCTCTCTTGGAATGAGTGATAATACAGTTCAATGTAAAATAGTTTACATGCAAGCCCTCATATGTTTGCATTAAAGCATTTTTAGAAAGAAAACAACACAGACACAGAAATAACTCAAGCTCTTAGGCAATATTTACACCTTGACTCAATATATAATTGGGTTAAAAAGCATAAATTTAATTCTAATAGATAATGTTAGCTACTAAACCAAATCTCTAATGTATGCTAAAATATTGTGTAAAATTTTAGTCAAGAACTCATGAAAATGGAATCTATGACATGAATGTAATACTATTTCAGTTTCATGGAAAAAATGAAGCTAAGTTGTCATTGTTTATAACTTACCATCAGAAAGTGTAACCACTGTTATATCATCTGTAGACACTCCTGGCCCATAGCGATTATAAGCTAGGAATCGAAGGGTATATTCCGTGAATTTTTTCAGGCCTTCCAGTTTATAAGATAGACCATCAACTTCTATATTCTGGAGACATAAAATGACAAACTGTTACTAAAGAAGCACATTAAAGCAGAAACGGCAGCCTTTCTGTGCAATCAGTGAATTAGAAAGTAGAGTCTTGGTCACATAACTGCCCTCTAGCTTTATAATGAGTTGTAAAATCTTACTTGCAACACAGACTCCCTCACTAGAGCCCTAAATACTCTGCAGACTCCTTGTAAAAATAGCCACAGACTATTTTTATACTCATTAAGTTCTAATTTTTTTAACACCACCCAAAGCATAGAATGGCAGGGGCTTTTCCACCCATACCAAAACCTTTCACAGGCAGAAGTCGACTTGTAAATCCTTGCTAACACAGAATTTGCTTGTGTACTTCAAATGGAATAATAGGATAGAAAAATTCACCAAGAAACTATAATAATAATAATAATAATAATGCTTGCAGACATTATCAGATACTTTGCCACAATTTTTGTTTCCAAAAATATTGTGAGGGAGGTTGAAGCTATTCTCAGCTTCACATCACAACCGCAGGCAAGGAAGCACTGAAGGTGAAGGTCACTGAGGAAACAGATCTGGCAACTGCTAGAAGACCCCTCATTTAGCTCTATGAGGTGGTTCCCACCCTAACAATTCTTCTGGATGCTGCTGATTTTGAACTTATTTAAATGGATTTATAAAATGCATTATGGGAGGGCTGAAATACACTAAAAAGAAAATAGAATCAGTAGTTGAAGAACCAGTAGTTAAAAACTCAGAGTCAAAAAAACCTTGGAAACAGTTAAGAAAAAAAGCAAGGATAGATAGGAACAGCTCATGTAATGTTTTATCATATAGCTTAGGACTGGACTTCAACTATTTTGGGATAGGATTATGGAAAAATACTTTAAAGAACTCCTATCACACTGTTTATGAAGAAACATGAATAATACATTATGTTTGCTAACCTTCACAAAACACAGAACTCGGATAGCCTAAGCCCACTTTCCTATCAATTTAGCTATATATATCTTCCACATGAACTTGAGAACCTGAAAGTAAATATCTTAATAGTCATATATGTCACAAAGTAAAAATGCCAAGTTTCATTTGTCTTCTTAAAGACTTATTAACTCTTCACATGAACAACTGATTTGTCTCTTTATGTTAATCACTCTTTAGAAGCAAAAGGGCTATAGGCTTCTACAAACTAGTTCTATGAAAATAGTGAAAAACCATAGGTCAGAGCCGGATGGTGAGGAGAGGAGAGACTTATTATGAAGTATATCAGGATGAAAAAGCAATTTGGCCAAGACTATTTCACATAAAGACAAATATCTCCTAGAAGAAGGATTAAAAGCACAAATGCATCTGAAACCAAGTAAGTTAATAGAAATGTGGTTACTGACTCAAGCCCAAGCTTAAGCCAAAACTTGGCATGATTTCTACTGACTTCACTTTATTGTTCACTTGGCTTTTTCACCACCAGAATTCAGTTAAACTGGTTAACATTTCTAATGGGACTTTTTCTTTCTTTTTTTTTTTTTTGTACTGAGGATCGAACTAAGGACCTCATGCTTGCCAGGCAGGTGCTTATGCCACTGAGCTAAATCCCCTTCTAACATTTCTAATAACAACTATGTTATAACTAATCAGTTACTCAGTGAATGTACTAAATTCTGAACTGCATCAGATCTGCCCCTCATTCTGTAGCACTAGCACTGTCCTGCAGTTGAAAGCTGTATATCCCACTCCCTTACATACCTGTTCTTTTCCTGTAGATCCCTCAGTACAGAACAATCTGTAACCTTGGACTGGACCATTTGCATAGGCAGGGGGTTCCCAGGTGATGAGAATTGAGGTAGGTGAGGTAGATACAGCATGCAGGTTTTCTACTGGCCCTGGAACTTGCACTGTGTACAAAAGAAATCGATTAGGATGACAAAGTTTGATTTTCCAGAACAATAGTACATCTTGTAGAACTTGAACAAGCAAGATACACTATTTTTAGAGCCAAATGGAATATCAATATAAAAACATAAATATAAAGAGTGAAAACTTAGACTCATTTAATTTTAAAATTCAAGGGAAAGCTTATATTAATTGAATTTCTTCTTTCATTTTACAGTTAAAAAGACTGGCCAGAGTGTACAAGTGAATAGGATAATGACAGAAAAGTGTGGAAATCTGAATCTAAATGTATAGCTTGTGAAGTTTTCCATTCCACCAATATATCTTTGGTGTTGTTAAAAACTGCAGAAAAATAAAATACGGTTAGAGTTTTTGAATATCTAGTTCAATATGGTTAGAGTTTTTGAATATCTGTCTTTAGTCAGCAATATGATATCCTGCCTAATTTGGGGTCCTTTAAATAAATATTTAGGATTCCATTTTTAATTTCACTTTGTAGTATTCTATTATATCTCATAACTAATACTTTATGTAATCAAGGATATGCAACATGCTTATTAATACAACTAGCACAGGTCCACAATCACTAAGTCAAAACACTTCTGTCCATGTATTTTTATGACTCAGGAATGTTTATTTTTTATTCTTAAGAGCCAATATTTCTATTTTTGTATCTACTCTCTCAATGCAAACATGGATTCTTTTTAAAATCTCTAATTCATTACAGTCCTGAAATGTTTTACTGTTCAAAGTGTTCTAGATTTGCTCAGGTGTCCTTTATTTGGTTGCTCTGTTCTTAATGTCCTGCCCTTTGTTTATTGGAACATTTCCTTTTTTTCTGACTTACCTGGATCCCATGCTATTGCTGGAATCAGATATTTCTGAAAAGATTTCTGGTTCTTATTAAACAGGCAATGGGGTTAAAGACAAAGATTGAAATGCTAAGTGTGTTAATTGCTACTGGTCAAGGTTTCTGTTTTTAAGTCTTTTTGGTTAACCAAGCTAAGAAATATTCATGCATGTAGACATATACATACACTTATGTGTGTATTTTTAATGTAAACTTTCTCAAAGTTGGCCTGTACTATGGTTAGTATGGGAAGAATAAATATTTGAAGTTTTAATAGAGCAATAAATGACAAGTATAATTGTTTTTGTAAAAGAGCCTGTTATCGTTTATTAGAAGAAAAGGAAGCAACAATCTGTTTCCGACAGTCAAGTAAACAGATTTTTCTACTTAATGCCAAAAATTCCTACCTTAAAAAGATACCATCTCTTTGGGACATAAATGTATTTTTTATTTCCAAGCTTTAAATATAAGCAACCACCTTGGGTAAGCTGGCTCATTTGGAAGCTCTATACATTAAAGGAGAAATTTAGTCAGCATTGGGGTCTACTTTGTTGTGAGAAATGCCAGCAGATCCCATCCAATAAACCTTCTAGAAAAGAGACCATAGATAAAGAGTTCAAGCTCCAGAGTCAGAGACCCTGGGTTCACACCCAGGTTCTGCACCCAATCAAACTACTTAACATCCTTGAGTTTAGATTTCTTTGTATTTAAGCAATGAGGTTTATATCAGTAGCTAGTATTTGGGTTTGTGGTAAAGATTAATAATAAGTAATCTATGAATAATGTTGGCACAAAGGAAATTATTTTTAGTGTACCAGCAACTGTGAGAATGAGAAACTAAAAATGTACACTGAATTCATAGTGGAAGGAGGCTGGGCAGGAAGGAGCCAAAAGAAATCCAAATTGGCAATGAAAGATTGCTAGGGCCCATATTTTATGCCTTAAAGACTTTGGAGGATTTTCATCTTTAGTATAAGATTCAAAAAGAAATGATTACATTTCAGCATTTTGTGCTCTTCTGCCATATAATGAGTGAATTTTGTGCGGGGTGTTGGAAGACTAGCTGGTAGTACAACCTGTAACCCAAACAAAGGAATGGGATTAAAAGATTGAAGTAGAATGATGGTAGTGGAGATGAACAAAAGGAGATGAATTTGAGAAGTTTGTGGAAGATAAAAGCAATAGGACAGACTATGGCTGGAAGGAAAGGAGTGAAAAATGAAGAATGTAAAAGACCTCAGGCCTGACTTCTAAGTGATGATCTGAATAACCGGACAGTTTTTGGTGATTTCTCAGAGATGGGAAATACTCTACTAGACAATACTGGATAGGTATTGGATGTAGCCCTGTGGTGTATTAATATCACAGTCTTGGCACCATTTTGAATTCAAGGCACTTCACTATACACACCCTGTGGGTGTATTAATATCACCCACAAGGTACTTCACTATCCACTCTAGCTGATTATTTATCCCCACAGTCATAAGCTAGTATTTTCCCCTATGTTTACTTCTAACTTCTTGGGTTAATTTCACACCTACTTCTATGAATGGCTTCAACACAGATTTTTTTTACTTCCTTTATTTCTTCTACAATCTTCTTCTTTCTTTTTCCATATATAATCAGCTGCTATTTAGGAATATCAGCTCGTCTCTTGACCTAGTGATCATCTGTTTCTTCCACTTCTATCTAACCTAGCACTAAACCCTCACTTTGATTTTTTAAATAAGAAAACATTTCTCAAGCCTTTATTTACAAAAGCTTTAAAAACAAACAATACAATGAATAAAGAGTATACAAGGGATACAAACTACTTTTGCTAAGATTTAGAGATCTGTTAATATTTCTGATTGAATTGTAGGTAATACATTATACACTGTAGGCCCTCATTTCAGGATAGAGCACTAACAAGTCTTCCTGCACAAGGTCTGGTCTGATCTTTTCTTAAAAGTCACTCCAAATAGTTACCTACATTAGCAGATCAGACCCTGCTAAAGCACTTCTTTCTGAGTAATGTGTACTGAAAATTTTTGCTCAGTTTTTTTTTTCTTGGTACTTGGAAAATAGAGCCCAAGATTAAATAACTTTTATAGCAGTAGCAATGGTAAAAGTTCCAATAACAATGAAGCTGGGCACACAACTGACCTTGACAATTTTGAAATTAATATTCACTTTTTGATTCTACCGACATTTATCATTGAGAAGCGCCTTTAACTCCCTTACACACACATGCATGCAAGGGAAAGACTGATAATCACACAAGGCAGAAAACCCAGTTGTCCTGTATCTCTAGAAAGCATCTGAAAGGCTCCCAGTCTGCTGACTGAATCACCCTGAGGATTAAGTTTATTTTATTTTCAGTATTCAAAAGATAAGAAGTTTATTAACCACTTGGACGATTTGGGCTTGTTCAGAGATAGCGGTGGGAAGACAGACTTCAGCAGTAAATCATCTAACAGAAGTTAGAGAGCGACTTCAAATAATACTGAATTTATGAACAATGGTGTGTGCTTTGGATCAAAATATTCTTTTTTTTTTCTTTTCCCAACTCATGCTTCTTTGCTTTTATTTCTGTTGGTGCCATGAAGTGTGAGTCCAATTGTAAAGAAATCGTTTAAAGTCATACTGAAAGGCTACTAATTATGATGTTGAACAATTGTGGAGTAAAGAGAAATGAATGTTAGAAAATTCTCTCAGGAATTATTTTTTGAAACCTTTGAAATTCACCCATTCCATTTAAATAACTCTGAAACTGAATTTAATATAAAATTGGGAACTTTCCTGATTTCTTGGCTGGTAAAAGACACAAGGATTTACATGTAAGCTATCACTATCTACTATAAAAACATTAGCAAAAATGCTTATATGTAACTTAAATTTCTATTGAACACATTAAGAAATTAGTAAAGTTAATACATATTTAATTCAACATATCTAAAATATTATTTCAAAACATAATTGAGATAAGTTTAAGTGTTATATTTTAATTTTTCCATACCAAATGTTTAACACAGTGTGTATTTTACCCTGAGAGCACACTGAAATTCTGGGAAAACACATTTCTTGCTCTCAACAACTGCTTGTTCCTGGTGGCTACTACCGGAACACTGCAGATACAGCCATGTAGTAGGCTAATTTAGAAAGTGTTGGATGGGATTGGAAAGATATTCAGGATTTCCAAAGAAGTTGGCCAAAGCATCACAAGAATGCCACCGACACAAAATAAATCTAACATTTATCCACTTTCTGAAGCTCAAAACCTAGAGTGCATTTTCTGTCTTTTCTCCCATCCCACACAGAACAGTATGTCTTTTTCCTGTCTTCCAAAGTTATCCTGAATTCTTCCAATTCTCGACTCCTCCAAAATTACAAGCAAAACCTAGGCTTTCCTCTGATAAGCTACTGTGCTAGCCTCCTCTTCATATCTTCATCTCCAGTTTAGACATGGAAATTGGATCGTCAGTCTCTCATAGACAGAGGCTTTTCAACTGAGAGCTATATGATTCTTTTCTGTGAGTTCCAAGGATTTTCAAAACTAGGCCCTATAACTTTTTACCTCACTCCTACCACAGTCTCTTTTACATGCTCTGCTGCTACCTGGGTATTTTGTTTTCTTCTTTAAGGTTTGGATAACTGCTGCTTTCTTTGTTTGAAATGTCTTCTCCCAAATATATCAGCATCTTCCCAAACTCAGCAAGGTGTTCTTTTAAGTGCTCTAAACTTTCCCTGATCTTTTTATTAATACCTAGCCATATCCTCCTCATTTTATATTTCCTTAAACTGTTTTTCTTTTGTACTCTATTTTTAATTATTTTTCTCCATTATTGGAATATAAACTTCATAAGGGCAAGCATATTTTTTTACTACCAAATTCCTAGAGCCAATAAATGGAGTGGAATCCATTGCATACATAGAGTGAACACTTGCTGAATATATCAGTGAATGGATGATATGATAAATCTCAAACTAATTTGGAAGATGAATAAATGGGCTCATGAATGCTAAAATATTGAGCCATGTATGAATTATCCAAGGCAAGAATTTTTCTCTTAGAAATATTTAATAAAATTCCTGAAAGACAAATATATGAGATTTGCAAAATGAACTAAGGGATAAAGAAAGCATTACAGAAAACATGATTTTATGAGGAATAATTACAACCGAGTAATGGGATAATGGAAAAAAAATAGCGACAGGTAGCGTCTGTTGAGAACTGACAATATGCCAGAAGGTGGCTAAATATCTCACTTAATGATAAGAATCACCATTTGAAGAAGTATGTTGAAGTCTCATTTAAAAAGTTTTCTTTTAATCTGTACATCACTGCAAGATAGATACTATTTTCACTTTATTTGTGAGCAAATTGTGAATCAGAAAGTCTAGCTTCTCAGAGCTAGCAAGTCAATGAAAAAGCCAGAATTCAAACCCAGACTGACTCTTGAACTATTGTAAATGAATATCATTCATTCTTCTTTCATTTGGAATATCTGAAACATTGATTACAGATCCAAATAAGATGACAGTGTATGAGTTTCTTGGACTGTCCATGCAATTAAGGACCCATTGACTTTCAATTGATAAAATTTTATGATCATTTCCTCCCCAAAACAAATGACAATATTTTTAGCATTGAGTTTAACAGTTCTAATTAAAAACAGTAATGTTCTTACCTTAAAATCTAGTGTCAACCCATCTCAATTCTTACCTATGAATATTCTATAATCAGAAGTTTTATCCCAACCCAACTGATTACAAGATACAACTATGAATTCTTCTAGTATGACAGATTGGGCTGCAACTGAAAAGAAATTCCACAGAGCACAAAGGTATCTGCCCCACCAGATATCTTCTACCAAAGTAGAAATAATATTGTCATCAAAATAATATAGTGTAGAAGCTTTGGATTTAGATAACAATGGTTTTTTCATATTTTGATAATATATAAGTTTACTATTTTTAAAGCAGACAGAATATAATCTGCAATATAAAGAATTCATAAAATTAAAGAGGACATGATAAAATAAAAAGACATCTTCTGTTTCTGGACAGGCAGAATCAGTATTATCAAAATGCTCATATTGTCAAATATTGAACATAACCCAACCTGAATCAAAATACCAAGCACATTCCTCTCAGAGGTAGAAAAATAAAATCCTCATATTTATATGGAAACTGAAGAGGCCCAGAATAGCTAAAGCATTACTGATCAAAAAGAGACATAACAATCTTGGATTTCAAGTTATAATGTGAAATCATACTAATAAAAACAGCATGTACTGTACAAAAATAGCGAACTGGACAAGTAGAATGGGGTAGAAGGCAGAGAGACAACACCATGCACCTGTAGCTACTAATCTTAGACAAAAGACCTAAAATCATACGCTAGAGAAAACATAATATGTTAACAAATAGTGCTTGCCTAACTGATTATATGCATACGAAAGAATGAAACTAGACACAGGTCTCTCACCCTGTACAATAATCAAATCAAAAGAGATCAAAGACTTTGATGTGCAAATAGAAACAGTGAAACTGCGGGGAAGATAAAATAGGGAAAACAATCAAAGAAATATGCATAGACATGAACCTCCTGACTAGAACTCTAATAGCATAAAACTAATGTAAAAATCAATTAATGGGATTATATTAAATTAGGAGGCTTCTGCATAACAAAGTTAATAGCCAGCAAAGTGAGAACACAAGCTACAGAATGGCCACGATGTTTTGCCACCTATTCTTCTGATAGAAGACTAATATCTAGAACAGTGATGGCGAGCCTTTTAGGATACCAAGTGCCAAATTGCAACCCAAAACTCACTTTATTGTAAAAGGCTTTACAATAAAGGTTTTAGTTTTAGTTTAGGGACAAAACAACAACTTACACATCTTTTGTCTTTAAAGAAAAGCACAATAATATATGTCATATGTTTACTACCTCCAATGGCTAAAGGACCCTGAAAAATTAAAGCCAAAAAGACGACCCAATAAAGAAAAAAACACTGGAATAACACACTTTTAAAAGAAGAAGCAAAGATGGCCAATAAGTGAGAAAAAAAAAACTGTTCAGCGTCTTTAGCTAACAAAAAAAGGAAATCAAAACTACTACGAGGTTCTATCTTACTCCAGTCATAATGGTTATCATCAAGAATACAAAAAAACAACAAACACTCTTGAGGATATGGGGAAAAAGAAACCCACCTACCCTCTTGTTGAGAGTACAAAGTAGCGATAACTACTACGGAAATAAATATGGCGATTGTTCAAAATACTAAAATTGGAAATTTCATTAGGTTCACCTATCCTTTGTTTAGATATTTTCCCCAAAGAGTTAAAAGACATCCCTCTGCAGTGCCACATACTCTCCCATGTTCACAGCACTGTACGTGACAGCTAAACAGTCCACGTGTTTACAAATACAGGAAATGTGATATTATTTAGTCAAAAAGAAGTATGAAATTTGAGTCACTTACAAAAAAATGGATGGATCTTTTGACAGTAATGTAAGTAAAATAAGCCAGATGCAGAAAATTAAATATGTCAGGGTTGCTCTTATATGAGAAACCTGAAATATAAATAAACATTAAGATAAAGGAAAGATAGTAGGAAACAGGAGGGCAGACGTTTGCCGCTGAAGAAGGGTATGAAGAAAAGTGCCAAGAGCAGAAGATGAGGCCATTCGAAATGACTGAGATGAATATTACTGTATTATACTATTATATATATTCATGTATATACTATACTATACTACACTCTGGTATAAGTATATTCATATATATTGTACTATATTATATATGTATATATCAATTCCTCAGAGTAAATTAAATGATTACATATCACAAACATATACCAACCTAAAAAAAGAAAGAAAACAATTGATAACATAGTGAGATGATTTAAAAGAGGTTTACTTAAATTTGACTGGTTGTTACATCATGTTAATCAACAGTATAGTTTTTCATGTGATGCCCTGGAAGATAACACTAAAATATTTCATACTAAAAGACAAGATGCTTGGATCATTAAATTATAGATGCAACGAATTATATGTTAATTTTGTTACTACCTTGTAGCACTAACTTCAAGTTGAAAAGAGGAAATAAATTTGATTCTCACTGTATGATGTAGAACATCCACATATATTTTCCAGATATATTTTTATCAAGAATTTTATCCCTGCTTTCATTGAAGTTTCTATGATTGAATGTCAATTCACTAAAATTTGTGTTTTAACCTTACCTTCAGTGTAAAAGAATGATGAGGTTGGGGCCTGCTAGAAGGGATCAGGCCAGGAGGATTTCGACTTCAGGCAGGGCTGAAGGAAAGACTTTAGCTCCTCCCACCTTTTGCCCCTGTTCAGTGTAAGAACATGGTGCGGCATCCTGTGGGAGGCACAGCAGAAACATCTAGTCTTTAAAGCAAAGAGCACTTCTCAACCGACACCAAACCCGCCAGTGCCTTGATCTAGAACTTCCTAGCTTCTGAGACTGTGGAAAACACATTTTTATTCTTTATAAATTACTCTGCTCTGCTTTTTATTTTTTTTTGTTATAGCCACAAAAAAGAGTCTAGAGAGAATATAATCCTGCTTTTTAATTTTATTTTATTCATATATAACTTTAAAAAAGATACAACCATCAAAAATGTTGGAGAAAAGATATTTATGGACTACATAAATAAAAGTGCTCTCAATGAGAGTATAAACAAAAATTGCATATTTACTTGTTATTTTTACTCATTAGTCCTGTTAATTAATTCTTTAGAGAAGAAGTTCCCTAAAAGAGCTCAGCTCATGCATTTTAACTATGGTATAGAGCTCTATTCAGCTGCTCAGCAAGATAGCAAAGTCCCTGAAGATGACCGAGCTGGATTTTGCTCTAATTCAGTTTAGCAAGCGATCTGCTTTTACTTGAAGTGGGATGCAAAACCAAAGACTCTGTGCAGAGAAGTTCTTGACATTTCTTGCATTCCCTATTCTCATATTTCTCAGTGTCATCAGAAATAAACAGGTTTTCCCATATTATTTCTCATGAAGCAGATAACTTTTCTATATACCTAGTTGTACCAATTCAAGAAGCCTGAATTTATGCTGCGTTTAAAATAAAATATCAGACAAATAGTGAATCATTTTTAGGGAAGCTCAACTATGCTCCAGTACTTTTTGTACTCAAGCACCTAGTTTTCTTACCCTGTGATTTCAATTAAGCTTTAAAAGGTACTGTCTGTTTTGTGAGAAAACATCTAAGTAATTTTAAGTAAATAACCAGAAAATATCTGCAGACCTAGTTGATTTGATCTTTTTAAAGTAAACATTTTCTGTTAATCAATAAATATTTTCAATAGTCAAGGAGAATAATTCAATGAAATATATTTTAGTAGGTTTAACTTAAAGTAGTTTCCACTACACTTCTAGATTTTTGATAATTCAGACAGTATCTGGCTAGCCTTTCTTTTTATGTGCTAGCACAATGTCAAGACAGATGCTGTTCAGTAGAACATTCTACAATAATGAAATTATTGTAGGATGGAGTCTACATTGTTCAATATAACAGTCGTTAAGCTAACAAGACTAAGGAGTTGAATTTTTCATTTTTAATTTTATATAAATTCTAAGTGCTATCAAGCAGTTCAAGTGTACTTTGTGTGACTGAGAAACTGAATTGTAAATTTTACTGTATTTCAATAAATTTAAATTTAAGTGGAGACATGTGGATATTGGTACTTTATTGTATAATGCAGTTCTAGAACTTAGCATGAAATAGTTATTTTGAGTGATTCAAGAAAGTAATGATTCAGAATTGCTTTGAATTTGTCTAGTGATTAAATGCTCCATCCTCCTAAGCCTGCCTCTGATTCATGTACTAATATACATCATTATACAAAAAACATAATACTTAGCCTAACTGATCATTAAATCCAAATAGATCTCTTTAAGTCTTCTGTCGTTAAGGATGCCAGTTTATAAGCCTTTAATGCCAACAATCTTATTTTGCAATATTTGAGAAAATATTTTGCAATGAGATACTTTTTGAAATAATGTCAGTGTGTCTGCATGCTACCAAAAAAAAAAAGGAAAAGAAAGGAAGATAAAATATCAATGCTTATTTTTAATGATTAATAATGGTTGTAACCATCCAAGCATCCAAGCAGCCTAATTTCAACTGGCTAATGGTCATCTTTGCAATCATAGTCACTAAAATTTTCATTTAAATCACCATGAGTTATGATTAATAATCATAAAGCAGCTCAAGTTATAAAAGAAATGATTTGGGCAGAACTGTGACTAGTGTTGCTCAATGAATTTGTGGAATCATGTTAAAATAAACATACAATTGTTTTACATCTCCATCGCACATCAAGTACAAACTAGATTTTACAGGCATCTTTTAACCAATGAACTAATCATAAAGTAGTAAAACACTGACACAATTGATGGGATAGTATAGTGTTTTCTGATCAAACGACTTCACAGTGAAGTATACAAATATATACATTAGGCAAAATCAGAAGACAAGACAGTTTTACACCATTTTGCTAAAGTGTAAAGAAGAATGTACATTAAAGTTCTCCTTTTGCAGTTACTGTACCAGTTCCAAGCTATAAATAATATATTTTGTTTTGTTTTGTTTTATTGTACCTAGGTGATTAACCTGGTCAGTATGCCACTTTGTAAGTATAATGCAGAAGGAATTAAGTTCTCCTTTTAGCCTGCTGCAGTCAGGCAACATTTTCTTCCTGGGTACTTCTAGATGTCAGGCAAGACCCAGGGGACTTCACTACCACATCACACTTCATTATCACAACTGAGGAACAGGTTGAGTAAATAATTCCTCCAATTTAATACTGTAGTTCAGGAAACTGGAGCCTCCATGATTAAGAGAGCTGCTTTAGGATACAAGTAATAATATTCAGAAATTTGATATGAATTTTTCTCTTCTATCCCTAACCATTATACAATGGGACTCTTCCCATTATGGTTTCAAAATATTCAGAGAAAGAGGGAAAAAGTAAATACAATTATATTTGTACACAATGTATTCTAAAGTCACTCACACAGGGGTTGCTTTCACTCATTTTTTTAACATTAAAAAGCTGATATATGAAAGAATTTTGTAAATAATTGGGTTATAGTATTGTAAATAGGCTTCCTATTCTAACTCAAGCCCTCAAGCCTGTATGTGGTCCATTTTAACTTCTTTCATGGTTAAACAGCTTTAACAGCATCTTATAGGACTTTTAATAATAATTCAAAAATTCACCACATGTGGTATGAAAAGATTAGACACATCTTAAGCAGGCTGGGACTTAAATCCTGGTTGATAATACAGTGGATAAATTATACACCATAAAGGCAGAGGAAAAAGAGCAAAGGTTTAGCAAAAAGAAGATGTAATCAGAGGACACAAGACTTCATATAAATCAAGCTTTTCTATTCTAGGTGATTATTTCATAAACTGGATCTTGGACTATTGATCTCTTTAAATGATTACCGTAAACTGTATGGTCATTTAGAGAACATTACTGGGTGATTTATATTTCAGATATTTTTTCCATTGGTTTTTATTCACTTAAAATATGGTCTTCATAATAGAGTTGCTATTGTCAAATAATATGAAAAATTTTAAATTCAATTTGTATAAAGTCATATAATCTTCATGTACAATTACTACATCACATTTAGAAAAACAGTGATAAAAGAAGCAACCAAATGCATCCTCAGACGAAGCTCATTTCAGAAAGATAAGATCAGTTTTTCAGAGAAGGAAATATTCATGGACATGTTTTTCTTCCCTCTCTTCCCTCTAAATTTAATAGCCTAGCCAAATAATAAGATCAGCCTTTGTACTACCTCTCAAAGGAAAGAAAGATGGGCTTCTATAAAGGGAAAATGACAAAGAAAGGAAGGGAGGAATTAGGATCTCTGAGGCATTCCATGTTCCTCACCAGTTGCTATATAATTCAGTAAACTTAGAGAAATGCATTTTTCCCTTTAGCAATATTTTTAAATTTCCAAAGCTGCATTTGGTGTTAACAGAAGTCATGATAATATAATTTATTTAATGTCTGCAAAGACAGCAAGGGAACTACAGAGTACTCTTCTTATAAATGGATTGAAAGAGTTAGCTAACTGCTCCACACATGTAAAGCATGTTCTTCTCGGTCTGCTAATATATTCTGAATTGTTCTTAATATTAATCTCTGTAAGAAATCAGACAATGACAATACTCATGAAACAGATTTAGGTCACAGAGCAAACATATAAAGACCTCTAAGAGAAAAAATCCTTATTCCATACAGTGGTTTAAAATAATGTAATGTGATAAAACAGTGTTGTGAATAGAGGTCAGAATATGAAGAGTATTTTAAGATCACTATTGCTGCCCTTCCTAAAAGGTAATCAAGGCTACATCATGTTTCTAAACTCCATTTTCATTTTCTGGAGGCAAGATCATATAAATGCTTTATATACTACAATGATGCCAAGAAGTAACCTATTTTATTCAATGGAGCTTTTTGTTCTAATTTTTTATTTGCCTTTATTGTTTTTATGCTAATTGCTAAGCAAAGCATATTTAAAATTTTTGCTATCCCTAGAAAGCTGTGAGAATCCTAAGTACTATTACTTCACTACAGAAGTGCTTTAAATATGTTGAGACAGTTCTAAGAACATAGGAACTCTTCATGAAACATACCTATAAATTGAATTTTTTCATCATGTCTTACACAATTAAGGCTTTATATTTGGTATGAATATTTTGATCTTTCAAAAATTATGCTAAAAATGGCACAAAATGCTGTACCATGAATAAGTGTTTTATAGAATGAAGTATTTTTGTTAGTAATCATATGTCAAAAAGTAAAAGGATTGGGACCAAAGCAAGTTCAAAATCCAGCATGGCAAACATGAAATCCTGTAGTTCCACATGCACCCGCTGAGGTACTCTGAGCTCCAAAGGGTTCAAATGACTCCACCTCTAAAGCACTGTTGGTGGTTAAAGCTCCCATGGCTTCTCTCTTAGGTCCACTTTGCTTTCTAAGTAACATTTCTTACTTAGAAAGCATGGCTTTTCCAAACTTCAGGGCTCTCTACTGCACCTTTAGCTTCACACTCACAGCTTCACACACTGCCTCTCTCTGAATTCCCTGGCCATCTGAAATCCAGTGAAAGTCTTCTTAACTCTGTAACTCTTGCATTCTGCATGCACCTAAAACCCAGAATCTCAACAATGATGCAAGATCTTCTGCCACCTGGAGAAGTAGTTGTGATTTCCTCTTTCTTGGCTATGGGATCAAGTACCTGGATCACTGAGCACCCTGAATCCAATTCTGAGGAACAAATTTTCTATGCCACTATCATTCTGGAACATGATATTCTATGGCTTTCTCCTCAGAGCAAAGGCTTTCACTTTTGCTGTTTTGAGGATGCAAAGGGTGGACACTTGTTGCTTCTTGTGATGCCCTCAGGCCATCTTTTACATTCTCCTGTTCTTTCTCAGCAGTTGAGATCTCTTTAGCTTTATCTTTGTAGTTCACAACTGTATAGGAACTTACTTTCTGGACAAATTCACATTTTAAATCATTCTGCTGGGTTCTTTTCTCTTGATTCACAACATAAATTTGGCTAATGGCCCCCAATAATAACCATGACACAACCTCAACATCCAACTGCCTTGAAGTTACTTCAACCAGTTTACTTAGCCCACTTCCCTTAATTTTAGCCTTAGGCAAAGTCTCAGGACATGAACAAGATACAGAGAAACTTTTTGCCAAGCATAATACGTATTACCTGGATTCCAGAACTCAGTGCGGTCCTTCCTAGCAGAAACCTCCCAAACTCCATCTTTACCAGCAGGATTTGTATCAGTCTTCTGAGATCTGATTGGAATCTGTCATACAGAATAGCCTAAGGCATTTCAGCACTACTGTTTCAGGCAACATCTCTGAACCTTTCCAAACACTTCCCACAAGCTATTCCCAAAAGCTCTTAAGCCACATGGTCAGATACAGTCATAGCAACAGCCCCACTCCTAGTACCAAACTCTGTTTTGGTTACTTTTCTCTCCTTTCCAAGACAAAATACTCAACATTCAAAATTAAGGGAGGAAAAAGTTTATTTAGCACATGGCTTGTATAAATTTCAGTTCCTAATCAGCTGGCTCCAAGGCAGGGTGGTATGGCACAGGGACAATAGTTCAAGAAGGCAGAAGACAGCAAAAGGAGAGAGAGAGAAAGCCTCTCTTCCTCTCTTATATTGTACATAGGCTACACACTCTCACCGTTACAGTGTCTTCCTCTTGCATGTGCTCAGGATATTAACACAGAATGGACCTGGCTCCCCACTCAGTCACTTAAACTTCTAAATTTTCAGGTTGACACAATATCAACTTACATTTAGTCTTTGACCAACAGTGACCAAACAATATAGTAAATATTTAAATTTAAAATTTGTATAGCAAAAAAACACCTTAACATTAATCACCCTCAAAATACCACTCCCAAACTTCAATTTGAACATACACTTATCCTATCATTCTTACCACTGTGAAACAGTTCTGTGTTTGTGCTGCTGAAGTGAGCACTGTGAAACAGTTTTGAAAGTCCTTTCACATCTTTATGAAGTCTGATCAACAACTGGTAAATGTAGTTGCTGAGTACCATACAACAGACAGTTCACCACAACATTATGGTGCATCCTCAATCTTCTAATTCACTGGATCTGCCACCCCGCGACTTCCGGCCTTCCCCACAGATGAAACAGTCATTAAAGGTCAATGTTATGGAACCATTCAGAACACTCAGACAGCTAACACAGTACAACCAAGGACACTCATGAAAGAGAACTTTCAGAACTGCTCTAGAAAGTAACAAGAATGACAGAATAATTGCATTTGAATCAACAGGGAATATTCTGAGGTAGCTAATGACAATTTTTAAGTGTAAAAAGCATTTTTATTGAAATATATCATAGTTTTAATCACACTTCACTGTATATATACATATACAGTGTGTATGTGTATATGTATATATATATATACACACTGTATATATATATATATATATATATATATATATACATACATATATAACTTCTTTATGCTAAGCTTTATTAAAATACCAGTCATAAAAGTGATTGACTATATATACACACACATATACGAATTACAGAGATCAAATCAATGAGGAAATCAATGATTAAAATTCTGTGTTAATACAGATGATGTGAAGCTGAAATTGCATTATTTAGTGATCTAAATTCATGTAGCAACACAAACCCATGTCTTAAGAACGCAAACTTAGCTGAGCGTGGTGGCTCACACCTGTAATCCCAGCACTCAGGAGGCTGAGGCAGGAGGATCGTTGCGAGTTTGAGACCAGCCTGGGCGTCAAAGTGAGCTCAAGGTCAGCCTGAACTGCATAACAAGACCCTGTCTCAAAAAGATTGAAAAAAAAAAAAGAAAAAGAAAAAAAAAAAGAATACAAACCTGAGAGCAGGTCAGCTTCAAGCAACCAGTAAACCTACACAAGCTTCAGGCTCAGAAGGACTTTGTGTGGAGAGAGACTAATATTCTTTTGCAGCTCTCTTAAGTTTCTTAAAAATTTTCAATGAAAATCTAAATTTTCATTTTGTAGATCATCCTGAAAATTGTTTACCTAGTGTTTTCTGTGAGACTGTCTTTCCTAATGCCTATTTAAAATCTATGTATTTTATGTTTTTGAAGTTACTATCACAGATGTTCTTTCTGTGAGGCAAACACTGGCACGAACTGCAAACTTTAGCCCTTCCTCTGCTCAAAGATGACTAATCCAATATTGTCTTTCTGAAGTTGGCCAAGAAGAAAGGAGGAGGAATTTGATAAGAGTAAATCATCACTCAGCACTCAGATGGCCTATTCTTCTCTTTCTTCATTGACATGTAGATTTCAGTCACCCAAAATATGACTCAGGATAAAGATTATTTTCTCTCATTATTCAATTGAAATATTTCAAATGTGTACTTCACCACCTTCCAATTATTTTAAAGTAAAATATAGTTTTATGTAATAGAAACATGAATATAAAGCAGCATTATTTAAAAAGAAATAGTGTCTAAAATAAGGCAGCTAGTTACAACTACTCACTCACTGAATTTAAACTTTAGATTATAATTTTATTAATAGGTTTGGAAACTGCTTATCACTAATTCATTATTTTTCCAATAACATTAGATTTTATAAAAAATCAAATTTGACAAGATGCACATCTATTTTCAAAGAAATAATTTTGAGACCTCTCTTTTAAAAGTGGAAATAATTGAATTATAATTTGCCTTATATACATTTGCTATGAATGTATCTGTGATCAACAGGTTAATACAATAACTCACATTAAAAAATGGAGTTGTAAATGACAGTTTTATTGCCTGCATTTCCAGATTTTTAGTTTGTCTTGGAAGCCTCTTGAGCATATTTAGTGCATGATTAAGTTATTTGATAAATCCCTGAATTTAGATATTCTATAACAATACTCTTACCTTTTATGATAATACTTTTCATAGACAAACTTAGCAACTTTGAGAAATTTATGGAGAAAACTGAAGCCCAGTGGTAATGATGAGACATGGGCAGGTAAGTCACTTTCAGAGGAAATGATTCTCTAAAGCGGTGATAGATGGACTTGACCTTTGCACTCTATGACATGCCATTATGCAGACAAGATCTAAGTGAAGAGGGTGCTTTATTATAAAGTTATCTTACTTTTCAAACTTTTCAGGTTAAATATCTGAGTTCAAACCTTGTCCTTCCATTTTGCCATTTAAAAAGTTCCACAAAAGGATTTAAGGGTTTTTCAGATGAAAACAAGCGCTCTAAATTCTGGGCTGTCCTTCCCTCTTCATACTCACACTCAGGCTGAGTGGCCACCTTGATGGGCTGAGAACTCTCCCCTGGTCCCCACTCGTTGTAGGCAACAACTCGGAAGGTGTACATGGCTTCTGGTTTCAGGTTTCCCACAGTTAACTGAAGGGACCCAGGCTGGGTTGTGTTCAGTGCTCGTTCCCTAGGAAACCAAAGTTGCAGAAAGGAATTATCCAAAATGCATACTTGCTGCCCCCATCTTTTCTTGCTGTACAATAATAATGAAAAACCAAACACTTGTTAACTCATTTAATGATGGCTCTGGGACACAGTTTGAGACCTCTCAGGCTTACTATAGGAAATAAATGAATGGAAAGAACATATAAAACAACATTGCAAGGTTTTGGGAGTTCGACCTTATGCCATTTTCCATGAAGCCTGCAGACTAAAATCTTCTCTTGACACTTTACGATTTAGAGTTCGAAACTCAGGACAACTAAACAGCTATTAAAAGATAACAAACATCTGGAATCCAGACGGAAGATGCATTTTGTAAACATCCAGCTAATGACAGGAATTATGGTGATGATTATTCCACTAATTGGTCTTTGTTGGCTTTGCCAACAAATAGTTACTTTATGTGCAGTTACTTAAAGGTAGAAAATTCACTATGTAGAAAGAAATGGTAACAAATGTCTGCTCTCCTTGTGCTTCAAGCTACACTTACACATGTTCAGCACTTTTACCACTAAAACCTTCCTCCAAATTACAAACAAATTAATTGATGTGATAATGGTAAGATTTACAGTTCATATTAAGAGAACATATAATCACTGACATAGTTAATATAATTAAGTATGAGAACTACTAAAGTATTTAAGGATGCATAGTATTCTCAACATGGATATATCTTTATTGGCCTTCAACATTAATTGCACTGCATGAAAAAGGAATTCCTGTTCTACTCAACTTTTTCTTAAGGTTTCTAATCCTACATATCTCATACTAATCAGTGCAATTATGTGTACTTTCTAATTTTGTCACTGAGTTATGTTTTATTTTTGGATATATGTAAAGTAAGATCTATTTTTTTTTTTACCAGAGTAAATTACATTTTCTAGAAAGAAAAATCCAAAGTACATGAATGGTGGTTTCTGGACCTATGTGCACATTTATTTTTATTTTATTTTATTTTATTTATTCATTTTTTGGTACTAGTGATTGAACTTGCCAGGCAGGTTCTTACACCACTGAGCTAGACCCCCAACCTGTGCACTTTTAATATGCTGCAGCAGACACTGGCTAACCCATTCTCAAACCCAAACTTTCTTTATATGGTGTGAAAATAAATTTGCAAGGCACCCTAAAGATTAGCTGTGCTTGAATATAAATCGTTTGTGGTATTTGAGGTTGGGCCTAAGAAAACTGCATGGAACTGATACTTCCTATTGTCTTTCTTTACCTATGGCTTGAGGGAGACATGTATCAGGAGTTACGTGTTGATGGCAGAGGGGTCAGAATTCTCAAAATTTTAGAGGAGTTGGTGGGAAAAAAAAATCTACCTGTCAATTTAGGATTTAGGATTCAGAAATAATTTTGAACCATTAGAGATCTAAGGAGCCATTTGTTGTTGGTTAACAAAATTTATTCAATACTAATAATTAAAATGTGCACTGAAGGTAGTTGACAGAGAGTGAAGGTAGGGTGTTTAGCGGGTACAGTTTTAGGTGGAAAAAGAAAGATTCTGTGGAAAAAATGAATGAAAAGGTTGAAATCATAATTATAGTGTCTTTCCATGTTATTCCAACAAAGAGAAAGTACCTTATGTGAACCTCATTATACAGTGAGATTGGATATTCTTTTAGAAATACAGTGGTGCTAGAAGGTTAAATCACAATATATGTCAGAAGAGGAGTCTAACTGGGATTCACTAATAGATACAGTAAAAAATATTAGCTAGTATTCCAACATGCCATGTATCACATAATTTACCCTACCAAACTAAGATTGTTAAGGCCAGCAAGTTGTTTTCTGAAAGAAAATCTTCTCCAAGGATTAAAGACCTAAATGTAAAATCTGATATTATGAAAACTACTAGAAGAAAACACAGGAGAAACATTTGAACACAACAGTACAGGGAATTCATTTTTTGGATAATATTCCAAAAGTATAAGAAATACAAGCAAAAACAGATAAATGGGATTACATCTGACTAGTAAGATTCTGTACAGCAAAAGAAATATTCACCAGAGTGAAGAAATAACTATAGAAAATGAAAAAAAAATTTGCAAACTGTCTGACAAAAAATCATATCAAGAATATATAAAGAAAGCTCAAAAAACAATAACAAAAATTCCAATTATTTATTGCACAAATGATACTGAACAGCATTTCTCAAAAGAAGAAATCAAATGGACAACAAAATTTTAAAGGAATATTTAATTTTATCAGCCAGCAAAGAAATACAAATATAAAAACACAGTGAAATGTAGAGTCATCCCAGTTAGAACAGCAACTAAACACACACACACACACACACACACACACACACACGGCTGATGAGTGTGTAGAGAAGAGATAATTCAGTTACTCTGTTGATAGAAAGGCAAATTAGGACAATCATTAGGGAGAATACGATGGAGGTGCCTTCAAAAAGTAAAAATAGATCTACTATGTATTCTAGCTAGCTCACTTGTGACACATGTCCAAGGGAAATATTGGTGTATCAAAGATACCCGCATTTCATGTTTATTGATGTAATATTCATAATAGATAGATCAATGAAAGATGAATAAAGAAAACATGGTATTCTCTTTACAAAATGGAATATTATTCAGCAACAAAAGTAGTGATTTCCCATCATTTGCAGCTAAATGGATGGAGCTGGGGATTATGTTAAGTGAAATAAGCTAGGTACAGAAAGACTAAGACTGTATGTTTTGCTTTTGTAAGCTTAAAAAGCAACAGTCAATCTGAAAACAGAACAGTGACTTTTAAAGTATTTGAAGGTGACAGAAATGAACAATAGAAGAAAACTGGATTGTGTATACAAAGACATGGCTAGATACGAATAAAAATTTCTAACTTTCTATAGATTAAAGATGTGACTATAATACTTCATAAACTATTATTGTGTGTGCTCACTTCAGCAGTACATATAATTAACTATTATTTTATGAATATCTAGAAGGATCTGGAAGACTGCAAGTAAAGATAAGAGACAGAAATGATTTGCTTAGCACATATTATATACAGTGTTGAAATATGACACTGTACTTCATGATATGTACACCTACTATCTATTAATATAAACTCTTATAAAATCTTTAAGGAGATGGAATCATTACCATTGTATATAAATGTATCAAATTATGCACAATAGCCCACAAATTATGTACAACCAAAATACAATGCATTAAAAATACTCATAATCCAATTATATGTATCTTTGTATGGATCATGAAGATTAAGTACATGAGTATGGAACTTTTCTAAATTATGTGGTTGCAGTCCTTTTTTTAACAGATGTTTTATGTAGTACACCATGAACACTTTGAAATAGAAAGAATGGTTTCATCGTCATTATTTTATGGATGCAAAAGTGAGTTTTAAAAAAAATTTTTTCCAGAAACAACTCATTAGTAGGTATCACAACTAAGAATAAATAGTAGTGATTAATTTTCCAAATCCAGTATTAATATTCAGTATAAAGGGGAAACCAAGGCCTATTGATGTATATGATGGATATTTTGGGTAGGAGACATGAGTTTCCAAAGAAGAAAAAGGACAATGAGTCTTTGGAAACCACTGGACTAGTGGATTTTTTTCTCATTTGCTATGAATGTATCTACAGTATCTTTTACAGACACTTAACACAGTTGTCATTAAAAGTCAGACTTGCCCAAACTTTTGAGGCATACATAAGAAAAAAATTTCATAACTGACGTTATTCTTACAACTAAAAACTGGATAAAACAAATATTTCTATATTTTCTTGGTGACAATTTTTGAACATTCGTTCTTCACAAAAAGAGGAAATCTGCAACTAGAAATTTTGGTAATCATATAGTGAAAATACCTGCTACATATAAAAAAGTTTGCTGGGCTTTATAAGAGAAAGGTTTTTCAAGTTCTTATAATGTCCATCAGCCTCTGAATAGTATCCTGAATTAATGATAGTCACTCACATACATTATATTTACCAATAGGAACAATTGATACTTCCTCAATCTCACACTAAGTATGGATAAGATATCTTTAGAAAGTTCTTCTACACTATTGATCTGTAAAACACAGTCTAAGCAAACACACTACGCTTGTACTTTGAACATACCTTCTAGACATTGGTGTGTCCCCCACTAACTGGACAATAGTGCTACGTTGGATTGACTGCTAGTTTCTTTAATGTGGGTAGCCAATGGATTTCAGCCATGATTTAATCTAATGTATCACATTTCAGAAAGCTGCTTGTCACATCAAAGTGAGATCACATTAAAATACTGTGTATAACATGGGGTAGATTCAGCCCTGAGAGAAGGTCTGGAATAATTGCTTTTTGGCCTTCTTATTACATTATTGGAGCTCCAGAGTCTGCAAATATAAAATAGGTGCTATAACTGTTTTTATCTCACAGACTTTGAAAGAACAAAATGAGTGGCCATAAGTAAAGCATCTAAGGCGTGGCGCTTGATAATCTATGTAGTCTTCTGTGATGGCAGTGACTGCTGCTGCTCTTTCATTATTACATTTAAATCCTGGCACATGATCAGAAACAAATGCTCTTGAGTCCAAAAAGGGGAGTGATCCACAAAGCATCTACTACCAAAAATCTGAGAAGTTAATAAAAGGAATAAATGTTGGATGTGGGGGTGCACACCTGTAACCCCAGTCCTCAGGAGGCAGAGGCAGGATCACTACGAGTTGGAGGTCCACCTAGGCTACAAAGTGAGTATAAGGCCAGTCTGAACCACAAAGTGAGACCCTGCTTCAAGAATTCAAATAATGAATGAATGAATGGGATAATCGCAAAGGCCAGGAATATAGATTTCACTGATTTCCGTCCTGCTCCAGCAAAATAATAACGAAACTTTATAAATATTTTCTGAGATGAATTAGAGATAAATTAGAGCAAAAATAATGATCATAACTGGAGCTACTGGACAAGCTTCGTTATTGAAAACAGGAACTTTTAATGGGACTGGGATTTTGCTAATGGAAGTCCATATTGACATTTGGGCTTCTGCTGCAGCGCTAGCTTCCTCTCTTCCTTCCTTCCTTCCTTCCTTCCTTCCTTCCTTCCTTCCTTCCTTCCTTCCTTCTTTCTTTCTTTCTTTCTTTCTTTCTTTCTTTCTTTCTTTCTTTCTTTCTTTCTTTCTTTTTCTTTCTGTCCTACTTATTGACTTTAAAGTTCTGAAATAACACAAATACAATGTGAGAAAATGGGCATTTCCTGCCATGCTGTCCTTCAAAATCTGTGCCATTACAAGTTGGTAAGAGTGCCAGGATACTCTTGATTTTTCTCTGCATCCTTTCATGCTGTAAATAAAACATCAAAAATCATTTTTCAGCAAATAAGTGAAGCTTGAGTCGGAAAGTGCACCAGATACCCTGGGTTTCTCTGGTCCCACAACAGGCCCAGGCTTGCTGCCTCACACGTGTCATCTCAGTGCATCTATGTGCTGCCTCCACGTGGAAGAAGTTAGCATTAAATTTTCTCTTTGCTCATGCTAGTCCCTACCCCTTCAATTGCCAGATAAATATGGAGGTCTAAAGAAAGAATACCAAAGTAAGAAGTCTGCCCACTCACCACATGGGTATGTTTTTCCTCTTCCACATCACAGGGACCCCAAGCCTTATGCCTCTCATCAAAATTCTCTCTTAGGACCTGAAGACATAATTACCCTTCAGACCTTCACTACCCAGTCATAGTCTGCAAGAGCAGCCCTACTGTCAGATAAAGCTCCCTCACTTCATTTCCTTTGCTCCTGACTCTGTGCTGGTGTTGTGCAGCTCTGCTATTTGAAGAAAGCAAGATGCCTGTGCCTTCTAAAATCTATTCACTGTAAGTTCATTCACTGAAAATCCAAAGTATCAAATATATGAGGGCTCTTCCTCCTCCTATTGACTGAAAAACAACTGTTAGCAACTTGTTGTCTCTGATTATTACAGGATACCTCAAAAAGTTAGTATGAAGCTTTATTGCTTGTAAATTATATTTTAAGGTGCCCAAAGAGAGCTAGCTGAGGTTTCTTTGAAAATATCTTCTGATTTTCTAGAAGTGCATACTTTGGCTCAAAAAGAATGCTTCCACTTTGCTGAGATCAGTTGGCATAATTCCTAAGCACTGACATATTCTCCTGCAATATGGTGATGTGCAATGCACTCCTTAACAAGCTGCAGTGACACCTAATTCCACTCAGGTTATATTCTCCTGCTTCTGGAATGAATCCCTGCTCTAGTTCATACTTACAGTATATAATAGCTTTGCTAGTTCTTTGTCATTGGTTATCCCATTTTTAAAACCTTCTATTGACAGATTGTCTTTCAACATAATGTATCAGCCCCATTCCTGAAACCTGCTGCTGGCTCCCATCCTATATCCAATACAATCTTACTTCCTTCTGACAATCTAGAGACTTTCACTGTGTAGCCCAAACACTGTTCCACTTCTCTGAAATGAGCCACTTACCAACTCTCCCACATGCCCTTACCTGCCTCTATCTTCTCTTTATTGCTTTGTTTTCCTTAATTTATTTCAATTGTCCTGCAGTTATCTTCTTTGGATTCATTTTCTTCTCAACTCATCAAAAACTTGCTTGAAATAAAATACAATTTGAATTCAATTCAGATGAAATCTTCTGCCTGTTTCCTACTGTCATGTCCTTCGATTCCAGGAGCATTAAGTGTTCTCACTCTCTGTCTCTCTCTGTCTCTGTCTCTCTCTCTCTCTCTCGTGTGTGTTTTCACTGCTTTGGTTCATACCCCTAGGAGAGCACTTACCACATTGCATTAATGGACATGTCTGTCTCTTTCACCTTATCGTGAATTATTTTAGAAGAGAAGTCATATTCAGTGGACGTTTCATTCACTGTCAGCATATACAACCCCTGAATATCAAGAGCAATCACTGATGTTTATAACTTTTAATATGAATGTAAAAATAATTGTGAAAGATTTGGGAGATTAATTACTTGAAACTGCCACACAAAATAGACTCTTGAATTGTGCAGAAAACTGGACTTGATTCCATATTCCATCCCTATGGATGTGGGTTCTCTCTGGCATGCTTCTTCATCTTTCTCATTTGATTTCATTATGCAAAGACAAGAGTGTGAGGCCTATTCTAAGACGACTTTCTATTCTAATAACTTATTAAGATTAGAAAATCACCTGTGTGTACTTTTTAGCTGTATTCAGAATATCAGGCTTTATATTTCAAAAACAGAAGAATTCACAGGTTAAACATGATCCTGCCTCTCAGAAGACTATTTGTAACAGGTGTCTAGTATACATATAAATAGGTACTGTTTTGAGTACCACGTACCATGATGTTAACATTTTGTCACAACTTTGAGTGGAGCAACAAAAGCTGTCTTGAGGTATCAAACACCTAATTAATTGCTTTCACAAGGAAAAATCACATTATTTTGTAGTACAGAAGGAATTATTTTTAATGATGAAACTTTAGCATTTTTATCAAACAACTTTTATTTTTTATCTAGTGCATGAATGGTATAACAATGAAAAGATTTCAAAATTGAAGTGTGAAGTTTACTGAAACAAGGCTCAAAGTTGTAGCAGCACCATTCTCCAAATGTTATGTTCCTTAATGCACTAGAGCTATAGATCCTGGAATCTGTGCTGTTTTATAGGGAAAGAAAATCTTGAGAAGGTTCAATGTCAGATAAAGTATGATGAGAAATGGAGATTGTTTTCTTGGCCAGAGTTATATCAGGTATTATTTTTTTCACCAAATTTTGGTTAAAAATTCAGTTTTTCCTTCAATTGCTAAACAGTATAGATCTCAGGAAATGTTTTTAAAATGCCTAATATAATCTCTACTTCAACGTCTAATACATATCCAAGAACCTAATTGCATAAAACATAACTATTTCAACAGCAGATTAAAAGCTATGTTTTTACAGGAAATATTTTTGGTTTCAAATTATTTAGATGAATTTTAGCCTTTGTGTTCAAGATAAATATTTAGTTTTTGGTTCTCTTCTCATTCTGATTTCTTGGGATGGGCCACCTTTTCCTTCCTTAACTGAAGCTGCCACCCACACTCTGCTGAACGTCTCCGCAATATCACTGACCCAATCTTTCAAACCCAGATTCTTTCTCAAGTTCCTCCTTTCCATTTGCCCTGGCAAGTTGTAAAGTTGTGCCGAATGTAACATATTTGAAATTGCATTTATAGTCTTCATCTGCACACCTGGACCTTTTTTAGTATCCTAATCTCAGAGAATTACATCACTCTCCTCCTCTAAAATATACCAGACACCTCTGACTGTCCTTGGCATCTCCTTCGCCAATCATGCGTGATGCATCTCCTGGTTGTGTCAGTTTTGTCTCCTAAGTTTCTCTCAGATTTATCTCTGCTTTCCTCCTCTGTTGGCACACCCTCCATGTGAGCTATGATCACCTTGTGGTTAGACTTTTGCAGAAGCCTGTTATATGGTTTCTGGCTGCACCTGGCTGACCTCTGGTCTAACTCCCACTCTCCAGTTAGTCATCACTTCAGAGCCTCTACCAAAACAAAACACACTCCTCCTCCTCTCTCTGTCTCTCTCTCTCTCTCTCTCTCTCTCTCTCACACACACACACACACACACACTTTATATATTTGCACTTGGAAGTTGCTCCTCTCCATGAGCATGCTTAACTCACAAATGATCCTCCTGGGACTACTAAATGCTGTCCAGAGAAACTTGCAGATCCCCTATTATTTCTAACATAGTGCTGGGCACATTTGACTCACATTAACATTTATTGCTTAAGTGAATAATGGTTGGTTCATTTACATATAGCATTTGCAGATGGTATGCTTTATTTTTCAAGATGCCTTAAGTTCATTGGAAGAATGAAATTGCTATTCTCTCACTCGCTGGTCTAAGGATATTTAGAGGTCAAAGGAACAGGGTTTCATGTTTTATAGAGAAGCAGAGACTCTGAAAGTGAGGCTAACTCTGCCAAGCTTGAAAGCAGGGCCAAGGTGGTGTTATGGATTCTGAGTCTTGTTCTCTTTCTATCACAATACATTCTCTTCATGGATAACAAGCTTCATCAGGTACAGAGTCCTCAACCCTGAAGAGCAGAGAAAGAATATGTAAACAGCATGTTGAAAATGTAATGCAGAGTGAATTCTAAAATGAATCCTCCATGTCAATCAAACAAAGGCAATCTCTAATCCTGCAGTGAGCAGAGGTTTCTGAGGCAGCATAAAGCAGTAGAGAGAATCAGTGCTGCAGGTGAAAGACCTGGTGCAGCCTTTGTTCTGAGGGAAAATAGGATTTGACCTTGAACACATCAGGTACTATCTTGGAACATTCCTTGCTTCATTTGCAAAATGAAGATACCAGCCCCTTATCTGCCTACCTCACAGTGTTATTGTAAGGATTAAATTGAATGATGCTCATAAAAGGGTTTTAGTTTCTCTCATCTGAACTCCTACCATATTTTATATATAACCCTTTTAGGAAGTATCTTTTACTTTGTGTATATATGAAGAGATCACAGAGGTAGAAACCTTGCATTTAAATTCTGGCTCCAATATTTCCTAGTTGTGTAGCATTTTTCAGTCTTCTGAACATGCTCCTCTGTAAAATGGAGATCATCTTAAGTATATTATCTGAGAATCAAACGTGTTACGACTTTTGAAAGTAACAAATTCATCTCTAAACAAGCATCAGGAAATTCCTATTTTTTCATTCATTTTACTTTCCAGCCCACACAATGATTTCTACATAGCACTAGTTAACAAGAATCAAGTGCTTTTAGTATATTGGAAGCAAAATCAAAAACAAAGCAACAAACAAAAAAGTCAAGTATTTCAGGCACTTACTTAAAAACTTCATTTAATATTCATTCTAAACTTCCATGCCAGGTACTATGATTATCACACATGAGGAAACCAGTTCACTAGTAATTGGCCCAAGGACATATGACAGAAACTATTCTGAGTAATAATTCAGGCCTATAGGGTTCAGCTTCATTGCTACATAGCCTTAACATTTTGGCTACACTGTCATACTGTACAAGTAATTTTCAGATAACTAAAAGGAAGACATAATGTTTTTACATATGTAAAAGAATACTAGTGTGCTTTAGTATGATAAATGATGCAAGTCAATCGGCTCATTAACTCAGAAAGTTATTAGAAACATAGAAGTACATATCATGAATCTATGCACATCAAGAAAGCTTAATTGTCATCCATACTAACGTAGTAGTCATTTATACTACCACAGGAACAAGCGATAGAAAGCCCTTGACTTGGACTCATATATTTGCTGTTACACACTTGCATTAAAATCTGATTCTACTCCTCACTAATAACACACAGGTGTGGAATTTTGGATGACGCTTTGTTTTGAGGTTTACAAAATACTATTTGTATAAGATACATAGCCCGGTAACTAGCACAGTAAGTGCTCAGTACACACCGGCTCTCTTTGTTGATGCTGACTCTGTGGCCCTGGCGCGAGTCTTACCCCCTACGCTAGCATGAGTGTCTGAATGTTTAAGGGGCAGCAAGTTAGATTATGATCTCGAGATCACTTTCATTTTAAAGATTTGTAGGTTGTAGAAGTTATATAAGGGGAAATTACTTCACTCTGAAATCTAGCTTACAACTTTTAGAATATTTTCTTGCATCTGACTTATGAAATGAAAATACTTCCAGGAGCTAGATTTCAAAAAACAATATTAAATGTGGCACTTACATTGCTAACATCTTAAGCTAGTCGGACACATTAATAATAATCTGAGCTGAACTAATTAGCCTGACAAAGCTATTGTTAATCTGAGTCAAATTTTAAATCCACTACCTTTTAAACAGCTCTTATGTTACAGAGCTAATTATACCTACATGAGCAAATAAACATCACAGCTAACTGATTAGAGACATATGGCATATATTTGCTGTTACTGAGAACCAGAAAATACAAAAAGAATGGAGATATTGGAATCAAATTTCAATATCTATCTTATTTTTTTCTAAATTAAAAGGTTTTTACTGAACTTCAGTCTCCTTTTTCATTCTCTCCAACAATACAATTTATTTTATTGGCAGGTGAAAACCTATTAAGAATGTCACATCTGTCTCTCTGCCACATCATGTCTCTAGATAGGCATGGAATTAGGAATAAGGAATAGTTTAAGGAATCACAAAAGGAAATATACAAGTATTTCACATAAACGTAAACTATGGAAGAAAGTTGCATATTTCATACTAGTGATGTAATGTAGGTAAATGGAAGAGAAAAAAGACAGGTAAAGGAATTCTGACTTGGAAGTACTTAGTAGTGTTAGGTATTTCTCTATGCTCCCAGAATAGCTCAGTGAATAAAAGACATGAAAACAAGCCTTCCCACATGAAGCTTATATTCTACTGGTAGGGAGAGAGGTGTTTAGGGAAGCAAAATTAATAGGTAGAAAGTAATAGACACTAAATATTAATAAAGGACAGAGAGAATACTAGGGCCTAGGAAAGATTTCCACAACAGACGAAAATTCAGCAAAGATTTGATTGAGGTTCAGGAATAATTCGCACAGATGCCAGGGGATAAGAACATTCTAGGAATATCACACAGCAGGTGAGGACCTGAGGTATATTTAGGAAACCCAAGGAAGCCAGCAGGACTGGGGAGGAGCAAACAAACAAAAGAATAGTAAGAGTAATAAGTGAGGAAGGTAGAAAGGAAGCAAGGGCCCAACGCAGCAAGGCTTTCTGCTAATTCTTTGAAAGGGGTAGAGGCTCACTGGAGGGTTTCAAAGCAGAGAAAGGATAGAGCTGAACTTAAATTTTAAGGGTTGACTCATCAGCTACGGTGACATCAGCCTCTGGAGATTAGTAAAATGGTTCATTTACAGGAGGAAAGGGAAAGTGATGATAAGACCTTGTATATGTTCTGTTTTCATTTGTGTTTAGGTTTTATTCTTCTTATGAAAATTGAAACCACACAAAACTGAAATGCCAGGATATACCTCTTTATTTCCATCTCTTAGGTCAACATATGAAATTATAACCAATATTTCTGTATTACTTTATAGCAAACATCAGGTATCACTGTTTCATTAATTCCAGGCAGATTTTGATGATACTTAAAACTAGAATGAACAAATTTGGTATAGGGTGCAAAACAGTAATTGTTCCAATGATTTTGGTTTAGGAGGAAAGGTGAAGATTTCAATGAGCTTAGTGAAAACTCTGGTATGGAAAATATTTGATGGGCCATGCTGAGGTAGAAGAAAAGCAAGCATTTTATTTTCTTGGTAAGTTCCAGATGCTCAGGAACCTCGTGAGAAATCAAGTAAGAAATCTGATTGCAAATAAAAAAGATCATAGGTTCAAATTTGGAAGACATCAACCCATTGATAGAATATAAAACCATGAAGTGGTTGAAAAAAGATCTGTAACACCTGAGTCCTGGAAGAATTCAATATTCACAGATCAGAGAGTATAACAATTAAACGTGAAAGATTCTGAAAATGGTGGTCATAAGGGTTGGAGTAACATCAGGAAAGCATAATGAATATAAATCAAATGAAAATTGAATGTCATGAAAGGGGTTGGGTCAAATGTGACAAAAACTGCTAATGACCAAGTAATGTAAGGACCAAGAATTAACTGTTGGGTTCATCAACATGGAGGTCACTGATGGCCTGGATGAGAGGGAAGTTGCAGTGATATTTCAAATGATGACTGGGATATGAGGTAAAATACTGGAGTGAATATAGGTGATTCAGGAGACACTGGTTTGATAGGCAGTAGAGAATGGAGTGGCAGAAGAGAGCACTGGAAGAGTGCGTTGCAAAGGAAATACATCTGTATTATTATGTGATGATAGACATGACGCCCCTGAGCCAGGGAAACTGGAGATGTGGGAAAGGAGAATGGCTAAGCCCATGTTCTTCCACACTGCAAGAAAAGACAAGATCTACTACAAAGTGCAAGTTTGACCTTAGTAAGAGCACAGGGAGCTTTACAGAAATTTGAGGAAAGATAGGTTATATGCTTAAAGCCACACCTTCGTAGATGAATCAGATATGAATATTAATAGAACCTGCCTTCTGATTTTCCAGGAAACTGGAAGAGCAAAGGAGAGGACAAAGGTGTTGAATATATGAGAAGGCAAGAAAAGGCATGCAGTATATTCAGAGTGTGTATGAGACAGGCCAAGAGAAATGTGCATAAATGCCAACAGCATTAATGGGCACCATGATATTGCTAGCTATGAATTAAAAGGGAGGGGAGTCATCTCTCACTTCCCCCAGCTGTCCTCACTTATAAGAGTGCCAGAATAAGTGGAAAGATCTATACACTGAGGCTAGTGTTTGCTAAACAGGTGGTGTGAAATTAGAAAGTAGCAACCCAAATACTGTATTGGTGAGTATGAGTGAATATTTATAGTAATTGTCCATTAAATGTTAACAGTGAACACAGAATAGGATTCATGGAATGCAGCTGTTTGTGGAGGCAAAAGTTTGCTGTGAGAAGCCATCTAAATAAAACATGGGAAGGTCAAAGTTGGGAAAGTAGTCAAGAGGATGATGTTTGAAAGAGCTAACACATGATGCACTGATTAGTGTTGAACAGGACTAGGGTACAGTCATAAGAACAAGCAGAAGGGTAAAGTTTTCTACAGAAAATGAAAGTATAAGACTGTATCATAAGCAAGAACTCATGAACTGCTATGAAAATAAATGGTTCACTCAAAAATATAAGCAGCATCTTTTTTTTTCTTCTCTGTCTTTCTTTTCTTCCCCTACACCATCCCCTGCACCTTATTGTCAGCCTCCTTTCCACATCATCTCAGAGCTCACGTTATTCTCAGCCCCTTTACTTTGGCTGTGTGAAATGACTGCCCTGAATTATTTAGGTAAGTGATGGGGAAAGTTCTAGAGCTTTCAATGACACCAACAGCCCCACTGCAGCATCCACGGTATAGGTTTGCCACCATTGCTTTAGGTGAATTCTCTCACTAAGTTCTTACAACAAACCTGAGACATAGCATTTATCTTGTAAAAATCCATTCTGAAAGGGAGGTATTATACTTTATACAGGAAAACATACATAAAAGTCACAAATCTGATAAACAGTAGAAAGTTCAAATCCAGTCCTTTGGACTTAAGAGGCATATTTTTAATTATTATAGGTTATAGGAACCTTATTTCTAACTGAATACACCTTGGAGTAGACTTATGTTCAAAAGACTTTGGAAATATGCATACATTTCCCTATCTATCTATCTATCTATCTAGTTATATAGTTATATTTAAACATCTGTTTGTTTGAATATTAACTATGTACGCTTTAACTTTGTAACTTGAACAACTACATCCAGGATGACAGTACGTAATTTATAAATTACTGATTTCTTAGTGGGGCCTTTTCTCAGTCTCCTTTTTCTTCCTTTCTTCTAGAATTCTGTATTGTTGCTACCCTTTTTTTCTGTTTTGTTTTGTTTTTCTTCTCTTTAAATAAAATTTTTAAAAGGTATAATTGCTATTGTAAAAAAAGAGGAAATAGGAAGCACTATAAAAGATATAGCTGCATGTATGTTTAGGTGTGTGGGATTGATGACCATGTTTCTAGGTTCTTGCTGGATTGCTGAACAGATCTGTTTGCACTCTCCCTGCTTGAGTGTCCACTTTGTGTGCTTTAATTCTGCAACTTGAACAACTATGTCTAAAAGAACAATATGTAATGTATCAACTAGTGATTTCTTACTATTTATCTTCTTTTCTTGAAATTCTGTAATATTTCTACCTTTTTCCTGTTTTTTTCTCTTTAAATAAAAAAATATGTATAAATATAAGAACATTCACATTTTTCAGCAGTGGCTTATGGTCTACATGAGTGATGGTGAACCTTTCTGAGTTTCCAGTGTATACACAGCCCTTTGTAGTACTCATGCTTCAGGTTGAACACTACTAGCTTAGGGTGTATTTCAAAAAGTGACTACAGCTGGATTAGAAGGTGAGACGCTATTTTGAGAGAACAAGTCAGTGCCAGTGGAGGGGAGTGAAAGCGGAGGCCTGGCTGAGCTATGCAGGTGAACTAGAAACGACTAGATGAGGAGCAGATGTGTGGAGAAGCGAGCAGGAGTGAATTATGACTTGCACTTTTTGCTTGGCCACCTGAATAGAAGGTAGTAACACAAAACAAAAAGGAGAGGAAAATATACATCTAAAGAGGAGACAGTAAATACCATCTGCCACATTGAATTAAAAATGCCTCCAGGAAAACCATGAAAAATGATTAGACAAGAAATATTACTTCCAGTTTTCATAAGTGCACACACTGAGTGAGCTCCAAGAATTTATGCAACATCATAAGGTCATGGAATTGAACATTTATAAAATAAGACTAAAATAAATGGCTACCTCTTCTTCACGGCAAAAAGTGATCAGCAAACATAAGGCACTCTCTCTCTCTCTCTCTCTTTCTTTTTCTCTCTGTCACTGTGTGTGTGTGTGTGTGTGTGTGTGTGTGTCTTTTATTTTAAAGTCAGGTCATATTGAAAAAAAACATAAAAACTTGGTATACACTTTAACCACTGCTGCCAACTAGAAAGCAAAGCATTTTGAGGCCCAGTCTAAGTATGGTTGTGTTGTGTCACCTGATTTTCAAGTTTAGGTCACTCTGACAAGCACAGCCTATGTCCCCCTTTGAATCCAAGGTAAGCTTTAGATCACTGAGTGCTGAAAATATGCATGTGAAAGATTAACCAACTAGCACATGAATTACACCTCTCAAATACTTACCTAAGACTTAGAAATCAAATTTCAAAATATTAATATAGGTAGGTGTCTTAAGGGAAAATGTTGTGGGAAATCATCAAACAGTAGATATACACTGTTGAAACCTGATATACACTGTTCATTTGGCCCATTAATAATACTATTCAAAATAACAAATTTAATCAAATACTAGACACTCTGCTCTGACCTTTATTTCATGTTATCTTGATGAAAAAATTGCAAGGCAAGTATTGTTTATTTCTCCTTATTAAAAGTAAAGTTATTCTAAGGAAAATCATTGTTTCATCAATACGCTGATGCAGTGGCATTGTTGGAATTAGGAACCAGGCACAAGAGTTTTTTTATATCCTGTCTGTTGATCAGTTTGAAAATCAAGGAATTAAAAAAAATTGACTGCATGTATTTCTTTGTTGCCCTTTTTCAAGGAAGTTGTATGTAGCTTGTTGAATTTGATTCTGCAAACAATTCTGTTTTTACAAATCACACATTTGCACTTTGTAGAGATTGAAGGATAGAGCAGAGTTTTCACAGTCTCCAAAATCCCTGCCTAAGAATTCTATGGCCATCAGCCCAAGAGTACATTTAAAGAGAAGGCAGATTATGCTTAAAGACATTGGTAGCACCTACCTGTTGTCACCCTCTCTGGAGAAAAGGACTGTGAAGGTTTGAATATTTCCTTTTGGTTCTGCAGGTGGTCGCCAGCTGAGACGTACAAAGCGACTGGAAACCAAGACAGGGACCACGTCTCTGGGAGCAGAAGGGAGAACGCTGGAGCTGGGGATTGCTAAAGAGGAAGGAGAGGGGTGTCAGAGGCTTTGGTGGTGTCATGAGTGGAATGAGGCAGAACACAGAGGTGACCCGTCAGCAAGCACAGCCAAGTTACGGTCACACATATTTAAAGGTAGGCAGAATGCTGCAAATAGAATAAAATATGAAATTTAAGACATTTTCAAATTGCTTTGGTTTTAATAAGGCGGCTAATTAGTTCCACACATGATTCCACTGCATATTTGTCCAGTTTTTATCGCTCTTGGGATCCATGACAATGAGAAAACAAACAAACAAACAAAACTATACTATCTGTGTAGTTCCAGAAAGTCTTTTTCCTTACTGAGTTCCAGGAAAGACATTGCTTTAAAATTGTTAATATAATTCAATAATATAAAAGATTTCCACTGCTGATGACATTAACAGATGATAGACTATCTTGGACAACAAGAATATTAGTGATAGCAAAGCACAAAATAATTTTAGATAATTAATATTTCTCTGAGTCCTTTTTGGCATGAGGCTGGGGCTGAATAAGTAAAGGACTGAATAAACAAAGCAGTAAATGGATGCATCCATGTTGAAGCAGAGGAAGACATTACAATACAGAGTAGACACTACACAGGTGTTAAATATAAAATCTAACACATAGTAACTATTTTGGCAAAGTTAACCTGTATATCAAAGAAGAGCAAGGAAAGCTGCATGATCTCACAGAAATTTTACAAGGATTTTTTGTTTTGCTTTTGTTTTATTCCTTTGGAAAAATGTGATTCTGTGGTTTTAATAAGCAGTGAATTCCTCTGATTAATGATAAGGAAACTAAAGATTTTGGTTCCCCTTATATTTTAGGAACATCTATAACTAACTTTTTTTTTAACGTATGGATTTTATAGTGACTGAGGGTAGTAAGAGGCAAACCAAGTAAATATACATAAAATGAAATGGAAGTTGAGTGATGTAATTTAAGCCTCAAAACAATGAAAATACCAACATTTCATCACAAAGCCATGGCCTTTTATTGTCTCAGGTAGTCAAGTAGTATTACAAAGTATTGGTTCTATGTAGCTTCTGTTCATGCATTTTGATAGAATTTTGAATACCTTATTTAGAAGCACAGAAAATTAAAAGCAAGGCATTACAAGTTGATGGTCCATCCAAAACCATACCATTTGATCAACAGCTCTATGTTCCTTCTCTCCCTTCCCTACTCTTTCACTCTCATTCTATTCTCTACTTCTATGAGATCAATTTTAGTGGATTCCACATAGACGTTTGACCATACCATATTTCTTTTTCTGTCCCTGGATTAGTAGAAATAGGCTGTGAAATCTAATACTCAGAAGAGTGACTATAGTCAATAATAATATACACGTCTCTCAAAACGAAGACAGTAGATTGCAAATGTCTCACCATGGAAGGTGATTGATAAGGAAGGTGATGAATATGCTAATTTGCTTGACTTAATAATGCTGCATTGTACTCATGTATTAAAACATCATGCTGCAGCCCATAAATTGTTTTGCAACAGAATTATACAATAATTTTTTAAATTTTGTTATTTTAAAGAGAATAAAACAAAAGAGGATAGATCTAAGCAGATCGGAACAGAACAATGTAAGCAACACAGCACTTCACAAGACATTTGGATATTAACAGTAGCTATACAATAATTATGCAGAATAATTATACAATTATTTTGCAACAGAAATGATGCTAATAATATGAATTTTAAATTGATAAGAATAACACAAAATTGAAATTCTTCTAATGCATTACGTGCAGGTCAACAAGATTATATGAAAGTATTCTGCAAGACAAAGTTGTGTAACTTTACAATATTTGTAAAATATCACTATACTTAGAACAAAACTTATTTGTGGGAAGTATTATGAATATCCATAATTACAAAACTGGCCTTTCAAATACTTGAGTCATTTGTAATCTGTAGTATAATTTTTCTACTATCATCTATGTGTGTGAATACATGATTCATCTTTGCTCGAGAACTCTGTTTTCTTCTTTAGCTCCATGAGTGTAGGGAACATGTATTTAATCTTGATAGGTGATTTCTTGGCCCAAACTACAATACACATTGCCTTCATATAACCTTCAAACTGGTTGTACAGAACCAGTTTCTCGTGTTCTTATAAAAATCACTCTCCATTCTTGCATTCACTTTGTGCAGGGACTAGCTGAGTTACTGTGCCTGCTGTGAACTTACTCCCGTTAGCTGGGAAATCATTCTTGCAGAGGAGAGAGGAATATCTCATTTTCCAACAGTTCCGGACACATTATGAATTTATGATTCTTACTAGTTGTGCAGAGATAGAGAGATTTTAAAAAGCAAAAAGCTTTCAAAAAATTTCCAGTCCCACAGATTCTTAGGCTATTTCTTTGTAGATAAAAATTTCCCTATGGCTTTCTAATCAGCCTGGCATTTGAAATAAGTGGAAGATTGGCAGCAAGCTAGTCAAGGACACATTGTTCAAACTAGCACATTGGAGTATGGTTATTCTCCCCCTTCCCCTTCTTGCTGCCTCCTTCCTGTGCTGCTCTGCTGATTGAATTCACACAGACCTCTCAAATATACAACCCAGAATACCCCCCAGACACAGCCCTATTCCTAACTGCTAAATTGCTCAGCACATTCTCTGGCTACCTCACAAATCTACTCATGCTATTGTACCCAGTACCAGAGCATATCAATAATATTCTGCTCCTACCCACAACTGTCTCCCAGTGACTGAGCCTGACTTCATCTCACCTTCCTCAAATACATCTTCTGTGCAACAATCAGCATTAACTTATGCAACCACACATTTGGACTATTACTCTACTCATTCATTCTCAATATTTTCTTTTTATCCTTGGGCAAACTACACATTTCAAACAGGCCTCAGAAGAGGACTTTAGCAGAAATATTTTTTTTAGGAAGTGGTCCCAGGTACATGAGTAGAGAGGTGAGAAGTAAACAGTGCACTGGGGAACGCTATACAGTTCCTAGTGTCCTAGAGGGTTTTGTCTGCATGAGAAACTGAAGGCAATGTCATTTGGGACTCTGAGAATCAGTGAAGGACATGCTTTAGCATTTTCTAGCCCCATGGGAAGCAAGTGGGAGATTTTATCCACTTCTCCACTGCCATTAGGTGAGGGTGAATCTGGAGGATTGTGTCTTCTTACACAATTACCAAATATGTCCTGTAGCCAGGAAACATGCTATTGTGCAGAGGTTTGCAGGCATCCACAGTCAGCAGCATTCATTCACTCTACCTGGCTAGTACTGACCCATCCCTTGCCACCCTTACTCTAGGGCAGAGGAGAGGATGGTGAGTGACAGATGAAGTCATTGTCCTCCCAGGGCTCATGTTGAGCCTCCCCAGCTTTTTGATCCTCACACAGCACCTGTCATTCTTATGTGCAACTACAGAACATTGCCAGAGCCTTCACACCAGCAGTTCCCACTCTACCAAGCCCATCCCCCAGTTAACACTTATTTCCCTCTGGGCTTAGGTTAAGTGCTTTCTCCTTTGGGAAGAGATACAAAGCATATAACAGAAAATAGTATTATAAAAATATTTAAAGTCTATAAAATAAAGAATATTTTTTAAAGTAGGGCTCAATCTAACAAATAATGAAAGAAATTTCATAGAAAAACCTACAATTCCTCCATCCTGGTGGCAAGACTTTAATATCTCACACTGGCCAGTGTGCATGAGCCTTACACATGGGCAGGATATATGTATTCATTCCACCCTTTTAGAAGTCAGTTTGGCAAATTCCTTTAAAAGAAAAATATTCATAACATTTGGATAAACCACATTCACTTCTATAAATTTATAATAAAAAATCCAAATGCCTGCTTACTAAGTACATCAACAGACATGATTTACAATTTACTCAAAATGTAGTATCTATACAATTTATCAGTTTAAAGATAAAAGGATCATTTAACTAATTATTTTAAAGAGAAAAAACAATAAAACCATGACAGAATTTCAAAAGAAGATAATAGGTTATTAACAGTAGTTAATACATTATATTGTTATCTTCAAAGTAGTTGCTCAGATTACAAGATTTAGGTATTCATAATGGATCAAACACTTGAAATTACTTTCTCCTTTCCCACATCTCAGTTGATTTTCCTTTTGTGTGTTTGCTTCTCCTTTTACTTTCACACTATTTATAGTATATTTTGGATCTTATTTACTCTTTCAGTTTCTAACACTAGAGAAACAATAAGATGTTTACACATTTAAGTCAGATTTATTTAATTTATGAGTATGGTCTCAAGTTGCATCCATTTATAAAAGTCTCAAGTTTATCCTTCTTTATAGCTAAGTGGTATTCCATTCTATAAAAATACCACATCTTTTTATCTTTTCTTCAGTTCATGAGCATTTTGGTTATTTCCAAGATTTAGCTTTTATAAATTGTGCTTCTATAAACATGGGTACATAATCATTGCTGGGTTATGTTTTTAATTCTTCTTGGAAAATACCCAGAAGGAAAATAGCTGGGTCAAATGGGACTTTTAATCCTAGTTTTCTGAGAAGTTCCCATTCTAATTTCCACAGTAGTTGCCCCAATCTACACTCCCACCCACAGTGGAGAAGGATCCTACAGCTCTGCCAGCAGTTGTTATTGGTTGATTTCTTGATGATAGTCATTCTTTCTAGGGTGAGTTGTTATAGTTTACATTTCTCAAACGACCAATTATGCTGAACGTTTTTATTGTAATTAATTGCCATTTGTATTTATATGAGAAATTCATATCCATCTCAGATGCTCATTTTTGAATTGAATCTTTGAATTTTGGGGGCCTGATTTTTTCCAGATCTTTATATGTGCTAGATAGAAGTCCTTTGTCTAAGGGACAGTTGACTAGATGTTTTCCCAATTTGTGAGTTTTCACTCCATCGGTAATTTCTTTCTTTCTTTTTTTTTCTTTTTTGGTCTTTTATTGAGGCAAAGTTTCACTATATGGTTCAGGCTGGCCTTGAACTCATTCATACCCTAGGCTGGTCTCGAACTCACTGTGATTATCCTGCCTCAGCCTCCAGAGTGCTGGGATTACAGGCATAAGCCACAGTTGGTGATTTCTTTTGAAGTACAAAAAGTTCGTCACAATAACATCCTCCCCAAAAAATAGCAAAGAAAGAAATACCTAGGAATAAATCTAACAGATGTAGGAAAAGATTTATAGATTGAAAATTACCATACTCTGTAGAAGGAGATTGAAGATTTCAGAAAGTGGAAAGATTTTCCTTTCTCATAGATAGAAAGATCCAAAACTGTTACACAGACTTAATGTAATTCTAGTCAAAATTAACATACATCACAGATTAGAGAAAACATTCCTAAAATTCATTCAGAAACAGAAGACACCTAGAAAGGCAAAGACAAACTTGGGCAACAAAAGCAAGGCAGGAAGCACCACAATCCCTGACTTGAAATTACACTACAAAGCTACTGTAATAAAATCAGCATGGTACTGGCACTCAAATAAAGAAATAAACAAAACAAAAACAAAAAAATATAGAGACCTCAGGGTCAATGGAACAGAGTACAAGATGCAGACACAAGTATAAACACACTTAGCCACTTTATCTTTGACACAAAGGCCAAACACATCACTGCAAGAAGGGTAACCTTGTTAATAAATCATACTGGAAAAATTGGCTTTCCACATGCTGAGGTCAAAACCTAGACTCATGTCTTTCACCATGCACTAAACTAAAGTCAAAATGGATGAGAGATCTAAATATTAAAACAGAAACTTTGAATAGACTGGAAGAGAAAATAGGTAGAAATCCTGAAGACATAGGAGTAGACAGAGAGTTCATGAACAAAATCCAACTGCAAGTGAAGTACTCCAAAGAATCAACTGGGATCTCATCTATTAACTAATTAAAAAAAAATTAAATTCAACTTATGACATGGAAAATCTGAGGATTTTTGAGCAGTTAGCAAACAGAAAAGAACAGGAGCAAACCCTTGAAATAATTTTTCCCCAAGGAAACCTCACTCATACTTGGTATTGTCATCAAAGACGAGTCAAGGTCTGCACCCATGCAGACTGTCAAGCCTGCACTCAGAGAGAGGTTCTGCTCCCCAGGTTTCAGGGAGTTTCTTCTCACAGTGCTGGCTCAGATTCAGATGATTCAGATAAAACTCAGAATAGAATTAATCACACACTTTTACTTCAATCTAAACAGACATTATATTAAAAAAGAAAGGATATGGTTTTAATAAAGGAATGGTTTCTTCATAGAGGAAAAATAATTTTGTTCCTGCTAATCCTCCATGCTTTCTCTCAACAGTAACTTGCCTTCAAATAAGGTCTCCATAAAGGACCAATCAGGAGCCCTCTGCTTTGCCCTTGGAGGCCTAATCTCCAGTCTGGCCCTAATCTCTCTAGTCCATTAATGTTGCCATGGTTACAGCTTCTTTATCTCTTGTCATGGGAAGACAAGGTGAATGTGCCACACTACAACATAGCTTCTTTTTTTTTAAGAACAATTTAAAAAAAAATTTTTTTCTCATAGCAAAGTCCAAATAAGGAAGCAATTTCTGAAGTGAATAAATAAAAGTAGTTGTGAAATAAAAACTAATATTTCAATATGTCCAAGCAATAATCTTAGTGATAATGGTTATTGGGTAAATTTTCTATAAAGCCACAATCTTTCAAGACTCTTGTCTTTCATATTATTACTGTATAGTGTTTCAAACTTTTATTTCTTCTAGCTAATTATTAGTACACTATCTTCATTCCCTATAAGGTGTATCAAAATTAGATGTATTCATAAAAATGGAAGTATTTAATTTACATTAAACTTCAAATAAACCAGGAGACCAAATTCTCTGTCTGATTTACCATGTTATCAACTCAAATGCTGTACTGTGCCATTAGTTGAAGCAATTATTTTATTAGCTAGCATTGCATAGCCTGAAGATTTAATAAACATAAAAATAATTAGATATCATTACAGAATAATAGAAACATTTAATTTTTGTTTTTTTTTAATTTTTTCATGTTGTTGTTCCTGACAGAAAACTCTAATTTTTTATTATCTAGATAAGAAATAGATAAAAACTAGATTTTGATTTAAAGTTTTCACAGATTATAAAATAATTTCACAATCCTTTCAAAAGAATGTTTAGCTGTTATGGTTTAAGATTATAAAGGATAATATTGTCTTAAAATTTTACATTATTTTCAAAATTTTAAAATTATGATTTTTGAGAAACTATGGTAAAATTAAGAAATACAAATTTTTAAAAATAGCAATTTAAACATTTTTATTTTAAATTAATGAGATGAAATCTGATTTAATATACTCTACAATAACTCATTGTATCTCAACTTTCTGTGAAAGAACTTATTGTATTAAATTCTGAAAGTGAATAACCAATATTTATTGAATGTTTATCAAGTTTTAACTGTTATTCTTGAGGTTAAGAAACATTTAATTTTTTAGTTTTATTTTCATTGGCAATATAATTAGATATATTTATAGGGTACAGAGTGGAATTTAGATCCATATGTGCAATATGCAAGATCAAATCAGGATAATTTCATTTCCATACCCGCAAATGTTTATCTTTTTTTCATAGTTGTAAACTTCAAACTCACACCATTTGATTTTTCATAAAAAATATGAGATATTGTTGTCAATTATAGTCACATCATGTTCTTTAGAATATTAAAATATATCCTTCCTATGGCGCTATATTTTGGTGCCTGTTATCCAACTTCTCTATCCCCGCTTCTCTTTCTTTTCCCAACTCTGATGACCGCTACTCTTAAAACCAACATATGAGCCAAAGCACATGCTATTTGTCTTTCTGTGCCTGGCTTATTTTACTTGCTATAATATCTTCAGATTCCAATTATAGTGCAACAAATGAGAAAATTATATTCATTTTACATGGCTAATATTCCATTGTAAATATATACTACATTCCCTCTCTAATTCTGCATATTTTGGGTATTTTGAATAATATTGCAATGAATATGGGCATGAAGATAATACTCTGGCACACTAATCTCTTCCTTTATACATGTACTTAGTAGTAGTATGGATGGATGATAATAGTGCTTCTTTTTTATTTTTATAAGGAGCTTCCTTATTGTTTTCTCACCAACAATAAACAAGAGCTTCCCTTTTTTCACATTTGTGGCAATGTTCATTATAACTCATCTTTTTGAGAAAGTATTTGATTTTAGGCTATGAGTTGTGATCTCAGAAAGCAGGGAGTTAGTTTGAGAACACATAGTGTATACACAAAAAATAATTAGAAGTTTTGAGAGTGTCTTACTTACAAATTAATCCCATGCAAAATTTTCAGAAATGTATTTGTATGGATAGTGCATGATGTTTTCTTAATGCATCTCTTCCAGTCTGTTTTTAGAAGACTGTAATTTATGGTACCATGATAAATTATCATAGTAATAATGCTATGGAATTGGATTATACATCGAATGAACTTTCTTTGGTAAAATGAACTTGTGCATCCTATGGTTTATCTGTTGTGTATTCACTGAAGTATGACTATGGATGAGACATCATGCGAAAGGTTGTCCAATCCAGAACTGTTGAAGGAGTGGTGTTTGATAGTGCCATATTTGATTTGCTACCTTATATCAATTTGAATGTTCATGGAACCACGTCTCAACAGTTTATTTACCACTTCATACCTTAAATCATCAGTGTACATTAGTCATATCGTAGCTACCAATACATGGTTGTAGGGTTAGCTAAAGGAAAGAATTTGTAAATTTGTGAGGCAAGATTTAGATGTGGCTAAAAACTTCCCTCTTAATATTTCAGGTGGTTATTTGAAAATATACACTGGGAGAAGACTGAACTTTACTTCAACTTGCTGATGTCAGTATCATTAATCTGCTGGTAAGTTACAAAGTAGAATAAAAAATTGAACTCGGAGGAGGTTCCAAGGGAATGAAAGATTGGATTAAGCATATTTCTTTTAAGATTAAATGAAGAAAGGGAAATACAATACAACATGTCTGAAATCCGACTATACACAAAGTGATATAGAAAGTGTCTTCATAGAGGAGTAGTTCCTAAGGGAAAGAATGCTTTCCTTAAGAAGCACAAAAGAAGCCTGAGAATTTCATGTAGACTTTCTTGTGCATCAGGACCAGACCTGGGGCTCTGTTTTAGGAAGTGTTATTCTCACCTCAGAATTCTGTATCAAAGGCACTGCCAGGTTGAGGTTGGGAAGTAAGGAGAGTTTCATATGGGCACAGAGAGATAGAAGCTGAGAAACAAACTCTTCAAAGTATTTTCATAACAGCAGAGATAACTATAGCTTTCAGAGACTGAGGCCAATTCAGATAAAATGTGGAGAAAAATAATATTTGGCTGACTATTCAACAAACAGATGTGACTAAAGGTTTTTATACTCAAGTTTTTATATAACTCATATGTAAAAGTATGCTGGATGCTTTTGTTAATCTTTTATTTCCAAGGTACTTATTTAAAAAAGTGACTTTTAAAGGATTTATTTAAGATAGAACAAAAATACAGGTAGCTCAGAGAGATGGCCAGAGCCCTATAAATGTAAATAGATGGGTTTGACTAGGAGACCGTATTCAAATAGCATGGGCACCGTGTCTGCCCTCTGACATTCTCTGCCTTGGAAAATTATTTACTTTCGCTAAGCCTTTCTTATCACATTTTAAAATTAAGCCAAATATTGTGAGTACAGATTTAAGTAATGATGAGAAATGGATTACCTAACACATGATTTGTATTCAAGGAATGGTTATTGTTATTAATTGCTTATATTTACATCCAGGGAGCAGAAAACCTGTATCTGCTGGCCCTGTTTCATGATGTCCGACTGGAGACCTAGTGACTGTAATTCCAAAGTCATAGGAAGAATTTGAGTTGAATCTAATAGATCAAGCACACTGGGGACAATGGTGCTTCCTCTCTGCAAGGACAGTAGTCGGTGGTTACCAGTGGCATTCCTTGCTTCCTTTATCTGGCTGCAGACAGAAATCTGCCTTCCACTTCACCTTTTATTTTATTATCCTACAAGTCTGTTCTTATAAGAGCTTACTTCATTTTAACCTTCTCTTCTCTATTTTGTTACTAGGCATTGTAGCGTTTCTATTTGTCCCTATTGCAAGGCTTTGTGAGGCCATGTTTAGTCAGCGGCGCTCACATCAGTGTCTCTTCCTAGAATCCTTCCCTAGATGCAAGGAGCTGAGCTACTATGCAGTTCCCAGCTCCCTCTGCACATACCTTTTCCCTTAAGGGTATGCCACTGAATTCCTGGTCACCCTTTATTCCTGCTCCGTGCTCAGAGCCCCCAAACTTGCCATGGGAATCATTCCCTTGTCACCAGTGCTTCTTCTGGGGATAAAGACTGACAAGCTGTGACAGGTCCCCTCCCATACACGTGTGCCTTAATCCTCCTTCACCTCATCCTAGCAAGATGGTGCTTTGTCCCAGACTGCTATGCAATCCTGTTCTATGACTATGCAGACAGAACATCTGGTGACACATGCCCTGCTGATATGGATTTCCACAGCAGACTCAAAGAAGCAATGTTTTCCATGCATTTTCCTTTGGTGCTGAGCTACTACTAAAGTGAAATAGCTGACAAGCTGAAATGTTAGGAAAAAAAAAATTGACTTAGTGCTAGGAAGAAAATGTATTTTATATTTGGTTAATATAATTAAGATATTTCTGATAAGAAGCTTAAATAATAGTAAGTTGGAAATAATAAAATATAAGCAAGCACAACCGAAGGTCTAAGTTCTCTTTAGTAATGTAGAAATTTTGAAGAACTATTTTTAGTTTTAGGGTGCCAAGTTACTCAGTAAAAAAGCTTCAATCACTTTTGATGGCTGAGTGGGTTCAGCTGATGACAAATTTCCGACTCTACTAGGGGATTCAAAATACAGTTGAAAATAGTGGATTTAAGGGTATGGCTTAAGGGTAGCTATATAAATGTTCAGTGTCAGGATAGGGGAGTTTTGATATTTTGCAATTCCTCTTAGCCTCACAGCTTCAGAATGACAGGCTCACTAAAGCTTATGTTTTGGGTGGGTAGGATGGTACTGGATGTTTGAGAAAGCACCACAGGCAAGAACGTGCTGGTAGGGGGAGCAGTCCTTATTCAGCATGTGTGTGCAGTGTACTTGGCTGCAATTCCTTCCTAATAATCCTTGAGTTTTACAGCCACTGAAGAAAATTATAGGGAAATAAAATAAAGGGAATAAAAGACAGTATAGAAGCAAGATAAATTATTACTTATTCCAATTAAGTTTACACAAGTAAAGCTTTATGTCACTGTTATGAAGCCACCACAAAACAACAGAGGGCATAGAATATATATATGAAACATGTTGCCACCCATCCATTTTTTCTTTTGGGGCTGGGGTTGTTCTTCCATGCTGATAAACATGAGGGCAGGGAGAAAGAGGGAGAGAGAAAGACACAGAGAGACAGAGACAGAGAGAGAAAGAGAGACAAAGAGAGACAGAGACAGAGCGAGACAGAGATGGAATCAGAGACAGGAAGAAGCCCTAGCAAAACACAGAGTGACCCTGACCAATTCTACTCTAGTCCCATTTCTGAAGTAGGGCTCTAAGCAGATACTTGCAACTACAGAGGAGTGCTTGCTCCTATAAGCTTCTCCTTTTCTTTTTAAAATGAACAATCATTGAGAACAATGATTGTACAACTGTGAACAATAAAAGAGGCTTAATGGCCTGAACCGAGCACTTGTACTTCAAATGTATGAATTAGACAAAGAAACAGAATAAGTATCTGAGATGTGTTATTGTAATCATAAATTGTGACTGTGCATCACATGCAAGTATTCCCCTTGGTCATGCAAATAGAATGAAATTCAGCCCTGGGTGGGGGAATCTATGTTTCAAAAAGCCTTGTTTAATTTTAAAAAATCATTAAATGTATTATTTATTTTAGACTCTTATTGATTGATTTGAATTACTGCTGATAAAGGCATTGAGTAATTAAAATATAACACGGGAAATGCTGAGTTCTATAATATAGGATTCAAGTGTTTATTGGCCATAACAAATGAGTCTACATTATATTTGACTCCTTGTTTCAACTATAGCAACAGAAACAAATGTTAGACCTATATTCACATGGTCATAATCATCAAGAAGTCAGATATATGTGTGGTGATGCCATTTTTTAGAGTAAAATGAAAAGAATCCTGGAATTAGAATTGGGAAAGCAGGCTTGTTATGGATTGGAAGATTTTGTCCCCTCCCAACTTCATGTGAAACTTAATGCTCAGTACAGTATTGAAGGTGTGGCCCTCAGAAGGTAGCTGAGCCATGAGCTGCCTTTATAATAGTGCTTGACAGTAGTTCACCCTGTTCCTTCTGTTCTATCTACTGTGTGAGAACAATGTATTCTTCCCCTCCAGAGGATGCAAAGACAAGGAACCAAGACAATACCAAACCCCCAGGAACCGTAATTATGGATTCAGACTCCAGCACGCTGAGAAATAAATTTTGATTTTTAAATTACACAGACTGTAAGTTACAGACTGTGGTATTTTGTGACAGTAGCATAGATGGACTGAAACAAAATTCTGTGTTCACTTTCAGTTAGTAGACAGTAAATGTCATCTAGGTGGCATGTTAAGTCCATCTCTAAGTTTACTACACAGCCTGGCCATGCTAAAAGCAATCATCTCTTTCACCTTGGGTCCCTCTCCCACACATAATTTACTCTCTATTTTTCTTCCTTATTTTCCCAAAAAAGAAGGTTTTTGTAAACTTGAGAGAGAACTTGGAGTCCAATGATAGTCATATTATCCAGTTTGGTGCAATAGTTATGTCATAGTCTCTTCAGGGTGCTACAAGCCAGTGACTTAGACTGGGTAATTTGTATACAACATAAATTTATTTCTCATCATTTGAGAGACTGAATAAAGGCAGAATAAAGTACAGAATAAAGGCACTGGCAGGTTTGTTGTCTGTGGAGAGCTTACAGATGGAATTTTCTTTTGCATGTTCATATATTGAAAAGGAGAAAGTGTCTCATTCCAAACTTTTTTTGGAAGAGAATAAAACCAAAAGAAATAAAACAGAATAGAGATGATCAAAACAGAACAATGAACATGATACAAAACTTCAAAACAAGATAAAAGGAAGCCAATAATGGCTACCAAGATGCCTCTTTCTATCTTCAAAATAACTTCCTATACCATCAGACACAATAAATCAAACAAAACAGAACAGAATAAAACCAATTGAAACAGAACAATGAAAGCAATAGAGGACTTCAAAACAAGAAAATAGGAGTACAACGTTAGCCATCATGATCAATTTTGTTATCTTCAGAGTAGCTGTTTATAACTTCAGACATCATAAAATCAAATCAAATCAAATTGAATAGTCAAAGCAAAACAATGAACAGAATACAAGGCTTTGAAACAAGATAAAGAGAAATCAATAGTGGCCACCATAATGCCTCTTATTACTGCAAAATAACTGCCCCTACCATCAGGCATAATAAAATCCAACAAAACAGAACAAAATAAAACCAATCAGAAAACAATGAAAGCAATACAGGATTTCCAAACAAGACAATAGGAATAAAACAGTGTCTATCATAATGTATCTCGTGATCTTCAAGTAGCTGCTTATACCATCAGACATTATAAAGTCAGACAAAACAAAACAATAAAATCAATCACAGGTAAACAAGTAAAGCAATACAGAGCTTCAAAACAAGACAATAGGAAATCAATAATGGCTACTAAAATACATTTTATTATTTTTGAAATAGCTGTCCATGCCATATCATATGATAAAATCAAACAAAGCTAAACAGAATAAAATCAAGCTAAACAGAAAAATGAAAACACAGGGTTTCAAAACAGGATATTGATTAACAATGGCCACTGCCTTCCCCCCTTAGACATCGTCTCCTGTTTCACCTTTAAAACATCTGTTGTGCAGTTTGGATCTCACTAAGTTCTTTAGTTTTTTTTATACTAGGGAGACAACACAATATTCACCCATGTGACTCTGAGCCATTTCACCCATAAGCATGATCTCAAGCTGTATCCATTTACCTACAACAGCCTCAAGGGTATCTTTATTTATAGCTGAGTAGCTTTTCATTGTATAGAAATGCCATATCTTTCTTATCCATTCTTCAGTTGATGAGCAAGCTACCCCTACTTTTTTTTCCTGATTCCCTATCACATATATCATTGTTCTCTATTCTTTGACTTTTAGTCTATTAATTTCCTTTTGAGGTAAATATGTTTCTCAAATAAAGCATATTGATGGATCCTGTCTCCTGATCCACTCAACCTGTATTTCTTTTTATTGGTGAATTGAGGCCATTTATGTTAATGGTTATGGCCAACTCATACTTCCTCATCTCTCTCATGCTATTTCTTGGTGTTGGCTGCCCCTTTTTCCTCTCCATTCAGTTGTCTGCCCCACTTGGTGATCCCTCTCTGCTGCTGTTCCTGGAACCATGGTCTTTTTTATCTCTCTCTAGAATGTCCTTCAGTGTTCTTTGTAGAGTTGGTTTGGTGATCAAGAATTCCTTCTGCTGTACTTTGTCATGGAAGTATCTTGTTTCTCCATTAATTTTGAAAGATAATTTTGCAGAGTTCAATAATCTGGGTGGAAGTTGTTTTCTTTCAGGATTTGAAATATTTCATTCCAAGCTCTTCTTAATTTGATAATTTGTGTGGAGAAGTCTGTTATAATTCTGATGGTTTTTCCTTTATAGGTGATCTGTTTCTTTAACAGCTTTTAATATTCTATTCCGGGATCTTGATTATTATATGTCCTGGTGTAGATTTACTTTGGCTATGGCTAGCTGGAGTTCTATATACTTCACTTACCTGAATATCATTTCCTTTTCCTATGCTTGGGAAGTTTTCTGATATTATTTCTGTAAATAGGCTTTTAATGTCATTTGTGTTCACCCCTGCTTTTTCACTCAAATCTGTTATTCTTCAGATATGTTTCCTTTGGTTGTCTTGTAGCCATTGAATTGTTACTTCCTGGTTCCTTGTTATTTTTAAGAGATCCTTTTGCAATCACAGGCTGCAAACCTGTCTTTAAGGTCTGAAAGTCTATCTTCAGTTTGTTCCAAGCAGTTTTGACAGGTTTCAATGGAGTCTTTAATTTCCTAGATATCTCTTTGAATCTGTTTCATGCATTCTAAATCTCTCTCATATTGTTCATTCATGGTTTCCCTCATTTTCCTATCTCCTCTATTTTTTTTGGTTCTGTCTTCTTTAGAGATGCTTAGCAATTCTTTTATTATGTTTTTCATTTCTTCTTTTATCTGAGATAGGTTTTTCTGTCCTAATTTCTTTTATAGCCTCATGAAGTTGACTCTTTACTTCAGTTTCCATCACTTCAGAAACTTCAGACGTGTTACTTCCAACCTCTTCCATGTTTTCATCTGCTGGACTTGTTCTGTTGGGTTGGACAGCCTTTTGCTTCTTCATCTTGATATTTTCTTGGATTCTTCCAAACAAACAGGCAGTGGGGTCTCAGGCACTTCCCCCATTGGCTACAATTTCTCAGGAGTGTCACTGTTTGGTTCTCCCAGATTCTCCTGGTCAGTGTTGGCTACAAGTATCCAATAGTGGCCCCTGGGTGTGCTGATGCAGGACTGGCTACCTGGGGTAGAAGCATCTCTAGCACTGCTATAGTGCCCATGGTGGTAGGGACGGACGCTGCCTCCCTCCTGAGCTGGTTACCTGCAGGCAGTGTCTCCCTATGACTCTTTTTTTAAAAAAAAATATGAATAGAAAACTTATTCATGTCAATCAAACCATGATGACTTACTCAATTTTCAAAGATCCCACCAATTAATACTATCATAATGATAAGTAAATTTCCACATTAATTTTGTACCAACATATTCAGACCATAGCAAGATGGGTCTAAACACATTACAATTCAGAAAGTTTGGAATTATGGGTTAAAACAATAGAATTCTGTGCTATCGTCATTCCTGGTTATATGACCTCATCATACTATCTTCCTGTCCCTGATTTTTTCCAGTATCAAAACATTATAAAGATACATTCCTCATTCCACACAACTACAAATAAACAACAGTAGAGGATGTCCATAAAGTGCTTTGAGTTGTATTAAATAGAATCTGAAAATATGGAAGAAAACAAACTGCACCAACATTTGTTTTGAATATTTCACCATCTTTATAAATATCAATATTGTCTCTATTAAGCAGAAACGTAGTTTGTCCTTGCATAACATAGCTCAAGAACATTGGGATGGAAATAAACATTTTAAATATATACTAATCTTTAGCCACAGAGAGGGAACTGCCAAGCTGTTGAGATGTGAGCGTTTTCTGTGTTCAGGTAAGGCTCTGCTAGTTACTGTCTATGAGACCCTGGACGAATCAGTAATTTCTGTTTACTATTGAAGTGTAGGTCAGGAAGAACAATGTCACAAAATTGAGTGTCCAGAAACAAATCTTTAAAAACACCTAAAAGTTATCAAGAAATAAAGGCAAATATATATATAATTTAATTGGGAAGATTTTCTAAGAATATAACAAAAACTAGGATGGAGAAAAATATTAGTAAATATGATTGCATTAAAACTATAAATTCTATGTTAAACAATATAACAGATGAGCTTGAAATGTAAGTGAAAAATTAGGACAATATTTTCAATACTATTACAAAGATTAACATCCCTAATATGCAAATAACTATTAGAAAAATATTATAGTACTCAAAGAAGATGGTTAGAGTAAGAAAAGATGAAAAAGTCAAATTGATGTTTTACTTCAATATCTGTGAATATTCCTATTATCATATTCTTCTCAGTAACTATTCTAATGAAAGGAATGATGTCATTATAATAAATGCTGACAAAAGGAAAAAATGCTATGATTTATACATTCGAGAATGAAAATATTAGATTGATTCCTAAGTATATCTTTTTTTTGAATGCCATTGTGAAAGGGGTTATTTCCATAAAATCTCTTTCAGTGAGTTTGTGCAAAATATCTATATATTGAAAAGTATCACACTCTGAAAAAGGAGATTGAAGGAGATATCAGAAAATGGAAAAATTATCCCTTGCTCTTGGATAGGAAGAATGTGAAAATGGCCATACTCACAAAACTGTTACACAGCTTTAATGCAATCCTGATCAAAATACTTTTAATGCTTCACTGATGTAGAGAAAAAAAATCTTAAAATTCATTTGGAAACAAAAGACATCTAGGATAGCAGAGGCAAACCTGGGCAACAAAGGCCAGGCAGGACACATCACAATCCAACACTTGAAATTATACTCTAAAGCTACTGTGATAAAGTCAGCATGGTACTAACAAAGAAAAAAAAATAACCTGAGGATCAGTGGAACAAATTAAAAGATGCAGACACAACTGCAAACACACTCGGCCAACTTGTATTTGGAAAGGGGCCAAACATGTTCACTGAAGAAAGATAGCCTCTTTAACAAATGGTGCTATAAAAACTGACTTACCATATGCCGAAGACCAAAACTAGACACATATCAACCATCACACACTACAGTCAAAATAGATCCAACATTTAAATATTAGAACAGAAACACTAACTCTACTGAAAGACAAGATATGTAGAAATCTTGAAGACACAGGTAGGCAATGAGTTCATGAACAAAACAGAAACTGCACAGGAAGTACTTCAAAGAATCAACAATTTAGATCTCATCTTATTAAAAAGTTTTTGCACATAAAAAGAAATTATAAATAGAGTAAAAAGAAAACCCACAGAATGAGAAAAAAATTTAGCCAACTGTCCCTCAGACAAAAGGCTTCTGTCTAAAACACATAAAGAACTGAAAAAATTCAAACACCCAATTCAAAAATGGGCAACTGAGATGAATATGTACTTCTCAGAGGAAGAAATGCAAATGGCAATTAAAAATATGAAAAAATGTTTAGCATAATTGGTAATTTGAGAAATACAAATCAAAATAACACTGAATTCCATCTCACCTTAGAAAGAATGGCTATCATCAAGAAATTAACCAATAACAGATGCTGGCAGAGCCGTGGGATCCTTCTCCACTGTTGGTGGGAGTGTAGACTGGTGCAAACACTGTGGAAATTACACAGTGGAGATTGTCATGGGAATTACACTGTGGATATCACTGTGGAGATTTTGCAGAAAACTAGGTTTGAGGGTCCCATTCAATCCAGCTGTTCCCAAAAGAATTGAAAATATTCTTTTGGGGTATTTTCCCAAAAGAATTGAAAATATCATGCCACAGGAATGTGTGTGTATCCATGTTTATAAGAATGCAATTTGTAATAGCTAAATCTTGGAAAAAACCCAAATGTCCATCAACCAAGGAATGGATAAAAAAGATGTAATATTTTTATACAATGGAGTATTACTCAGCTATAAAAAGGATAAACTTCGGGCTTTTCTAGGTACACAGATGCAACTTGAGACCATACTTATAAGTGAAATAAATCAGACTCATGTTTATAAATATTGCATTCTCTCCCTAGTGTAAAAAACTGAAAGAGTAAAAAAGACTCAAAATATACAGTAGCTATTGTAAATCTGAATGTGAAAGAAAGTGCTCAAAAGGAAAGAACACCTGGGATAGGGAGAAAGGAGAAAAGAAAAAAGGGAACACATTATATGTATGTGTACACACACACACACACGCATGCATGCACAAGAGAGTTTAGTACTAATCTGTTAGTTCATCAAAAAGAACAGTTTGTGTTCTCATTGTTTGATTGATCATTTAAGTCCCTATATCTTGTGATCTGAACAAGTACTTTGAAGATAACAATATGCAATATATTTACAAATTTTAATCACCTATTATTTTGTTTTAAAATTCTGTATCACTGTTTCTATTCTTTTTTCATTAAAAAAGGAAAGCAGACATTAAAAAGTGGAATATAAAAATTTAAGCTAGGCATGGTGATGCACACCTGGAATCTCAGTACTCTGAGAGGTGGGGTGGGAGAATTAGAAGATCAAGCCCTGTCTCAAAATTCAAAAGGGCTGAGGATATAGCTTAGTGAGGATGTTCTAGGTTCTAAATATGATATTTAATAGTTACTAGAAAATAAAACAGGAAAGCTCAAGGTGAATTGGAGGAGCCTTTTGCCAATAACACATTTCATGATCCAAAAATGTAAACTATCTTATGGGGTCTAATTCTTTTGAGTATAAGTAAGAAATGGGAAATGCAGATATTGTAAGAAGTTTATTGTTGACCTCTTTCTGAACAGTCAATCTATCTCTAAAGGCCTTCAAAACTCAGTCCCAATTAAGCTAGCTGTAAGTTATTCTCACTAATGTCATGCAACATCACCTACCTTTGATGTTATGTAATAAGGATGGTTCTTCACTTCTGTGATTAACTTTCCAAAAATACACAACCTTAGTGAACCCACTTGATGCATGTCTCAACAGGCTGTTTGTATTATTGAAACCTCTAAAAGGTTTGCCATCACTGGATCATCATTCTTCAAGTCAGACAAGGTCAAGAAATACAGGCAAAGACAGAAACTGTTACAGAAAGATAAGACCCTGCTATGACAAAACAACAAATTCACAGTGGTACGCTGAATTGGATCCTGACTCAGCAGAGGATATTCATGAAAAAGTTAGTAAAGTCAAATAAATGTTAAATCCTAGTTCATATTTCAGTGCCAATGCTGGTTTCATAGTTTAACAAATATTCATGGGAATGTGAGATTTTAACAATAGAGAAAACTGAACGAAGAGCTCTCAGGGCATCTCATAATTAATGAATCTAAAATTGTTCTCCAATATATTAGTATGAAGAGGGTGGGGGTAAAACTTTATTTATAGTTGAAGATCAATACTCATGCTGTTAATATTGTTTTTTTTGCAAAAATCAAGGAAAACACATTCTGAAGATACATAATAAATGAATGCTTATTTGTTAGATGTGCAGCATTTTATTCTACATGCAAAGAAAAATTTTAAAAAGACAAGGACAAAAATACCAGTGTTAAGTTTCAAGATTCTTACTACTGACATACCTCATGTCTATCAGCCAGTGTGAAAAGATTAATTCTGGAGGGTTGAAAAGTATGTGCACCACCCTCCTTCCAAACAGCCCCGAGAGACAGGGCATTCAGATTGCAGTCATTCATCTGAAGAGTGTCATCCATCTAGAGCACTTATAATTCATGCTGATGCTTTTGTATTGCCAGTTACCAGGATGACTGTGTGTCTTTCATTCTAAGGAACAATGCACTGGATTCCAAGTAGATTCCTCTTCCATTCTAGTTTTCAGTTTAGGTAGCAGCTATTAGCTAAAACTAAAGGGGACAGGGTGGGAAAACATCTGTGCTCAAGTTTACATGATGAATTTTAGAGAATAGGGACTGTGTAGACACCAGTCTGCTTGGCTTGTGAAGCAAGTTTTGGGTAGGGGATTAGTATGCTGCACAAAGCTCTCTTTTTCTTTTTCACTAGCACATGATAAACCTTATATAGCTCAGTGTTCTATATGCTTCCCCGAAAAAGACGGGAAACACTATTAAAGATGGGAAGGAAACTAAAGGTAAGTACATCTAAGGCTACAAAATTCAAAATTATGGGTGGGAAGCTTTCCTTTCTATAAATGCATTATGCAGAGGAAGAGGACAAAAACACATTAGTAGAACAACTTGCTTCAGGGAATCGAAAAAAAACAAAGTAAATAGTTTGAAGAGAAAATGTGTATACTAAGAATGCAGATGAAAGTATTGAATAAACAAAAAAAATCCATAAAGCCCAGGCAGTCGAAATACTGCTTCTGCAAAGTCCATTTCTCATGCTAGTTTAGTTAAAGAATATTATGGATCACTAACATTTAAGATGAACTTCAAGGTAATTTAATACAGCATTTAAACATGGCAATTTATGATTCTAGCAAATAGCTGAAACTTTCACCCAGTATATTCAACTTTTTTATCCTCCAGATGCTTTGCATTTGTGCGTGTCATGCTATGATAAATAATTTTGAATTTTCCTTAAGATTTACTCTAGTCTGCACTTTGTTTCATGTGCACTGGTTCAGAAACACAGCCAATTATTTTGGTGGGTTAGCTACCCTTGCATGTGTATCTTCTCTTTATTATTCACTGTGTTACATAAATTTGTTATTTTTAGCCTGTTTATAAAAATCCAGGAAACATAAATCACTAGGCACCGTACCATAATTTGTGACTAAAAGAAGCTGTAGTCATCAACTTAATATTCAGAGTCTTGTAGATTTTTCTCTGGTGGAGGTTTCACTAGGGATGGTGCTATATCAGGACTGAGGGACTCTAATGATACCAATTGTAAAATTTAGGAATGCATATTAAAAATCTCATAACTTACCCTAATGACTTATTAGGAAACTTCCTGTGCTATTTTCCTTCTGAATTTATTGCATATTATAAAATATATTTATTACTCATCCTAAAACAACCTCTTCTAAATTTTTAGTAGATCCTTAGGGTATAAGTTGCTGGGATATTTTTAATAAATCAACAACCACAATAATATTCATTTTGATTTTATACATTTTGTTGAAATCTCATGTCTCAGGCTTTTTTTTCCCTTCAATTTTAAAAAAAATCATTCATATCTCATGTGTCATCATACTCTGACATTTACTTCCTCCACTTCCTCAGCATATGTTGGGGTTTACACAACAGTTCATTCCATTCACCCCTTTTTAGTATGTTAGTTTTCTTTTTTTTTCCTGTATCTACCTCTGCCTTTTCTTTTCTTTTCTTTTCTTTTCTTTTCTTTTCTTTTCTTTTCTTTTCTTTTCTTTTCTTTTCTTTTCTAGAAAATGCCTCCCACATGGAAACATCATTCTCAAAGATAGCAAAATAATTTCTGTGGAAGAATTCATTTTCACCTCTAAAACAAATTAATCTGAGGTGTGACTAACCTATGCAGATAAAAACTTGTTTGAGTTTTAACATATGTTTTTCTAATATATGTATTATGTATTTTTATTTGATGTTCAAAGGAATAAAACAGAATAAAATTAATTGAAACAGTGATAAGATAGTAGGGAATCTCCAATAGTTACTATATTGAATATTGTTGTCCTCTAAATAGATGCTCAGACTTCCAGCATGAGGTTTGCAAAGTCAAACAATACAGTTCCTCCAAATCAGCTGGTTGCTCACTGTGTGTGTGTGTGTCCATACAAAAGAAAAAAACAACATAAAACATTTTCATACAAGTTATATTTCCTAATCTTAACTTGAAAACTTTAAAACAAGATACAAAGCTTCACACAGCTTCACTCATTCATTTAATCATATGGACATTTATTCATTCAAAATACTTTTGCTGAGTATCTTGCATGTATCAGGCACTATCCCAGGTGAAAGCAATGAGATAAACAAATAACTCACTGCCCTTTTGGAGCTCTGATTTAATGTAATCAGAGAGTGGAAGCATTGGCAGGCATCACACAGATCTAGCTATATTTTGCTTCCCAAGAGTTTATGTGCAGTATATCTGATCCCCAATATAATGGTTTTAGATGACAAAATCTGTAAAATTTGGGGCTTATTGTGAGCTAAGATTATAACAGCTCCTTCTTCAGAAGATTCATGCTAATCTTACTGGAACACAGTAGGTCTCCTATAGTTATTGTAGTTGTTGTAAGAATGGCTTGCTATAAAGCAAGGCTGGCCACTGTACTTGGCCACTCCTACACATTGCTAATCATTTCTTTTTCCCCATCATGTTGTGATGCTTCCAATGGGGCCTTCGCAAGCATGATAGTGCCATACTGTTTGGATGCTGCAACCACCACAACATGAGCCAAGTGAAATTCTTTTCTGCATACCTTACCAGCATAAATTATTCTGTCATGGGACAAGAACCAGCTAACACAGTGCAGAAAAAGGCACTGACTACATGATTATGATCTAGAGATTAAACACAAGTCAAACATGGGAGTGCCATGCAGCATAGCATGGTGGTTAAGTATGGGGTCCAGAAGTGCTTTGCCTCTGTTACAGACCAAACATGTGTCCATGTTTTACCTCTCTAAGCTTCAGTATCCTTGATTATAAAATATGGATGATAAGAGCAGCTCTTAATTCCTAGGACCAGTTTAAGAGTCAAATGAAGTTAAATCTACAAGACAGATAGAGAACACTTGACTAATTGGAAGTACAAAAGAGATGTCCAAGAGAAAAACAAATAAACAGACCTAGAAATCAGACCATAAGATGGCACCTACTGGCTCCACAGCACTTTCATCTTCCTTTGCAACTATTTGCTCATTTCAAAGACAAATACAAATTTACAGAAATTGTAATTTCTTCTTTCATTCAAGTAAACAGCAGGCTGAATGACGTTTTGATCCTGGGTAACACTGTATAATTATAAATAACATGTTAACCACCTTTCTGTGCTTTGAAATGCCAGAACCAGCAGAGTATTTTAGGCTGGTAGGTAACAGAGATATTATTGACCAATAAGGAATTGTATCATCAGTGTATTTTTTTCAATGAATGAATTTTTACACAAATCTGTCTATGCATATTACATAGGATATTTTATACTTTTGCATCATAGGAGGATTCAAGTAGGTAAAAAAATGCCCAAAAAGTTGCAAATAAAGTAATGGAGAAGATCTGAAGAACATCTCTTGAAGGAAAAATATTATACATAGTGTATACAAGCACAGAAAATATTACAAACAACTTCCCCTGACACCATCTGTAGCTGCCTTCTTGATATTAGAAAATGAATATTAAGTGCTAAACACATAGTTGTTATGAAAAAGCATTTTAGAGAGGAAAAAAGAGCTAGAATTATTAAAGTCATATTTCTCAGGTTGAAATTATTGATGCATTTGCAGTATTTAGTAGTCTGTCAGAGTTGCTGCCTTATTTTGGTGCATACCCACAGGCATATTGTCAGTGACATCTTTGAAATGTTCATTAATTCAATGGCTGAATTATAAATTTTCTTCAGTCCAAAAGGTATGGAGACACCTGTTATTTTTTAAAACCTAAACAACATGTATTTTGTGCATGATAAAATTAAAAGCCACCACTATATGAATCACAGATGCTAATTTGCTGGCATAAATGTAGAATGATATATTGTACAGTCCTGGCAATTATGTCAGAAATCAGTCTGGAGTAATTCATTAACACCTTTTCTTCAGAAAACAAAGAGGGAAGCTGACATCTGTAACTAATATTATGATCTATGTTATTTTATATTACATTTTTTATTTTATGAACAGTAGGCAACCACAAGATAATTTGAATAGCTAATTATTAAAGTACTCATTTTTTTATTCAGTCACTGTTCAAGAATATGGATTCATTTTGAAAATTATAGGTCTTATTTTCCTGATGAGAAAGATAGAAATCCACAACTTTCAAGGGAGGTAAGTTAACTCCTTCACTGCTTGGAGCACTCCGCCCGATACGCCTGACATGAGCCAGAGCTCATGCACTAATCCAAACAAAAGACATGAAATAGACTTTAAATGTGCATTGGCATACCCTGCTTATATACATGTGAACTACATTGATCTTTATATTATTCTTAGACACATGGTTATAAAATTTATTTAAACAAATTTTTAGAAAATAAAACATTTCACAGTTCCTTTATAAAACAGTTTTGGTGGTTGTATCCAAGTTGGCCCAAGTGACCACATTTCTGAGTGTGGTTCGATCTCTGGTCAATAAAATACAGCAAAATTGATGAAACAGTCACTTGTTGATTAGGTTACATTACATAGCAAAGGAGAGGGAGTGCTCACTCCCATGATTAAGAAAGAGCTCAGCAAGCTATCTTTTATCAGATTGAAAGAGATTCCTCCAGGTGGCCTTGAAGAAGTGAACTGCTGTTTGTGAACTGCTTAAAGAGTGACCCAGGCTGCAAGGCACTGTGAGTGACCTCTGCAATCTAAAGGTCATCACTGGATAAAAGCTAGGAAGAAAATGGGAACACCAGACCTGCAACTACACGCATATTAGTTCTGGCAATTTCTGCACACTTGGAAGTGGGTCACTCTCCAGTCATGACCCTGAAGGGATGTTCGCACACCAACATCTGGACTGGAGCCAGTGAGACTCTGAAGGAGAGAATCTGCAAAGTGGCACACAGACTCGATCCATGGAAACTATGGGATGGTGCATACATGTTGTATTATTGAGTTTAGGTAACTTGATATGCAGTGATATAAAACTAATGTTGTCAATATGAGACATTTCAAAGGGTCATTTCTGACTCTCCTCTTGTAGGAGACTAGAATGTATCAAGCCTACTTGAAGAATCTGTTATCTTCATAATAGCCCTTAGCAGTTTGAACATTCAATATGTATCACAGATATCAATTCAGGTCCTCCTAAGAGCACGTTCTGAGCAATGCAACATTTTCACTTAGGAGTATAAACCAATTATCTAAAACTAAGGTAACTCTATAAAACTGTTTAAATGTCAAGGCATAGATCTTTTCATTAAAAAAAGAGATTTGATTTCTGTTCAACAAACTGTACCCATTTAGAAATGTACAATCTGGTAAGTTGAGACAAATGTGTAAATCTAAATGCCACCACCAGAATCAGGCAACGGAACATACTGTCAACCATCATAGTTTCCACATGACTCCTTTATGTCCATCCTGCTCTTACCTACACTCCCTGGTGACCTGTGATTTGCTTTCTGTCACTACAGACTCAATGTGCATTTTTTGAAGCTTATGTATAAGTGGACTTATACATATGTATTTTGGGGTGTCTGTTGCTTTCTCCTAAAATAATTCAGATATTCTAACTTCTTTTCCACTTTCTTGTAAAACTGAAAAAGCAATACACTTGTAGTTCAATACTTTAAAAATTTCTCTTTTAATATAGTAACCAAAACTCTTAGCATTGGCAGTGGTATGTTGTTCCCCACATAAACACAACCATGTTTCTATTACCAGGAGTGTGCTCTTTACCAGTATGTAATGTACACCATGCTGTGTGTGTTTGTGTATAGACACACACACAACAATCATAGATATTTACATTATGTTTAAAATGAACACATTATAGATTATACTTGTAGTAGGGAAAATCAATGAAAAATATGATCATAATGACTGCTTGCATTTATGTACCAAATGGCTCTCAGTAATTAATTGACATCATATGCTAGAAAATCAGTAAGAAGAAATACCCATGCATAGCCTTTCTATTTCATCAGCAGAAGTTGTTTACTATGCCTCTATGTTAGCATTAGGACAGACTGAGGTGCAGATCTTGGGTGACACCTGTCATAATCAATTAGTCAAGTAGAAAAATGATATAAAAACATAGCTTGTAGATTGAGAGCAATTCAATCAACCTCAAATGCTCCCTTAGGAAATGAAAATACGCTGTTCCATCCAGCCATCTTTGACTTGCTGAACACTATTTTCTTCCCCCATTCAAGCAAACTAAAGAAGAAAAAACTATAAGAGATCTGGGAATATTAAGGAGAAAAAACATGACACCATTCCCAGCTGAGTGGAAGTCATATTCCTACCTAAAATATATAGAAAGAGGGAGGGTGGATTAATACTTCCCAGTGACTTTCAGAAAAGTAACTCTTACAACTCCAGACAATTTGTCTGGACTTGAGATGAGGACTCTGAAAATCAAATATCATATTTCATGGTCATTTCTTCATTGAATAAATATGATCCTCTGGCTGGTATTCTGGCTATTAATCCACAAACTATAATGCGGATGTATTTGTACGATGTGTTCTCGCCATTCAAATTCTTATTTCATCTGAATCTCTCCCCTATCTCATTAAAGTTGCCAAGTGAGATCATCTTGGAAAGAAGTCTTCTTGTGCATAGCTTACCCACATCACTCCCAACAACAGTTATACTGAGTCCTAAAAACCAAACTGGAATAGTGGGTGCTACAGGCTTCTCAGTATGATGAAAATATGATGAAAATGTGGAGGGACAATAACTGGCAAATAGAAAGGCTGAGAAAATTGGCTACAATGAATGTATCTTCAACATCAAAACAATGAGGAAGCATTTCTACCCCCTATGATTCCATGGGAGGGTTTTTCTTGTTAGAAACAATGCCTAATGGGACAGTGCTGTGAAAGGACTCTAAAAGGTGACAACAGTTACAATACTGGCATGAGAAAATGCTACCAGGAGCCCAGGAAATGAAATTTTCAGTTTTGTCATTGACTTTTGCAAACACCATTTGCAACTACTAAGCAAGTGTTTCTCCTGCCTCTCCAAGCCCCATCTCTAGCTGCAGCATCAGAAACTGTGTCCTTCTTTGGGAATTTCCAGATACAAGTAAATTCATAAAGCAAATACCTGAAAAATGTAAAAAACAAAAACAAAAAAAACTCCACAATATTTTACTACAGTCTTTTCAGTCCAGAGCCATTTCCAAACTAGATAAACCATTCCTTGAGTCTTTGAAGGATAACAGATCAACAAGTTAATGAAATCCAGATTTATGTATAAAGAACATGCAATACAAGGTAGTTCTGTGGATCTCTGTATATCCAAAGACCTGCAAATAAATTTTCCTAATATTTAAGAACAGCATGTAGTTCAGGTAATTTAATATTCTTGAGAGGCATCTACTATACTTACATTATTTATAGATCCAAGATTCAGTGTAATTCCAAAGTACTGTATCCGAAACCTCCCCCATACACAAGAGGTAAATGCCACTTTAGTATTCAAGTAATGCAGGTTTATATTATATACAACTATAATTAAATTAGAAAAACTACTATTAAATGACTTTTAAAAAATGCATGCCCTGCTTTATTAGGAAGGGTTATCCATAAATATAATTAGTGCATCTTTGCTTTGTCAACACATCTGATGATGTTCCAACAAACTTGTGGTACAGCAAAATGTCATCTACTCTAGATTCACGCTAAAAGGCGGACACCCTAAAGAGAGGCAGCCTCAGCTTGTCCTTTCACTCAGTTGTGAGGATGGCCTACTGAAAATAAATATCTTTATATGGCTCACAGATATCACCCCACTGGACTTCATTAACTTAACTGACTCTTCAAAAAATCATCTCTGCCTCTTAAATAATATTCATGGCCTCTCTGTTCAACCATTGTGCTCATCGCAACTCATGCTCGTTTTTAATTCCAGCCTCTGACTTCTGGATTTTTTTATAGTACTTCCCCTACAGCTTTATAACTAGCATTATTGTTACATCTCTGGCTTTGATCCTTGGTGTTCATCTCTATTCATCTTGCATGAGTGTTTTCCTATTTGAAGATTTTGCAAGGCTTGAAAATAAGTCTTTCAGGGCAGTGGCTCTTGATTGACCATTTCCTTGTGTTCACCAAGGAAAGTAGAGCTATTGGTAATGAATCAGGAATTGTGGGGTTTTTTAAAAATATTTTTTGTAACAGTTATGGAATCTGAGTATCCCATTGAAGTGGTTGATGATGTTCTTGGTCAGTGAGTGAAGGAATCAGAGAATCCTCATGATGGAATGGGAAGACTTAAGACATATATGTGTGACTCCCGGCAAATACTCCAGAATGGAAGGGTAAAATCTCCTGCCCAGTGGACTAAACCCAACTTTGTGGCCTGATTACTAAATTTGTTAAAAAAAGAGCTCTCTACAAAAGAAAAAAATAAATAAAATAATGCTTAGATATTTTTCTTATAATATGAAGAATATTTCAAGCTTACAAAATTTAAATTAAATTGTAGCTATATCAGGAGGAAAAACATGGAAGTCTTTATATCTGAAGTTGTTGTAAAGTTCCTCCTGTGTGTCTTTTCAGTAGCTTCCCAGGCATCAATCACTCCAGTGTGCACAACTGCACTTTGTTAAAGACTCTGCTAGATTTGGTGGTTGACATAACAGGAGCAAACCCAGATGATGGGAAAACAGTCAGTGCTAAGTGATGACGAAGACTATTAGATACTCATAAGGGTAAAGAAAGTTACCTTGAGGGAGTGGGTATTTCCCTCATAGTACCTGAGTAGTGTTCCTTGTTTGGGAAAAACTGGCCCTAACTCTATCCTCACTCCCTGTTGGTAAATATACATTGTAAAGCATTAAAAAAAAAAAAACCCTCCATATCAACACTGCTTTTCTTCTTGTTTCCAGGCATCCTGGGCTCTGACTGAGCACAGTACTACTGCACATGCCCACACTGTGCAGCAAGCACACAGCAGCACAACTGTGACAATGCCAGCAGAAAGGTGAGCTACTTACACAATTTATTTGCATCTTCATAATTCGAGGTGTCTTGGTATCTGTAAAAACTCACAACTCTAATATTCATAAATCAGAGATATACTGTATTGGGATGTCAACCAATGGTACAGGAACTAAAGGTGGTGGACATCTGTACATAGTTTGCTGTGGATCCATTAAAGGACATGGAATATATAAAATATGATATTAGGCTGACAGAGTTACATAATTATGGATTGTTTGTTATAACTCACTGGCAGACTCTGGAACTGCTACCTCTATTTTCAGAAGACACATGCAGGAGTGACACACTTGTATCAGGAAGGAGTCATAATAAACAGCTTTACCAGCTGCACCACTGCTGCATCGCGCTTGAGGTCCTGACACAGTGCGCCTCTGCTCCTCACATCACTGCCAGATGTCTGCTCAAGCAAAGAGACACTGCTGTTTTCAATAACAAACTAAATTGCATTTGACAGCCTAAATGAACAAGATACATATTGAGATATAGAAGCTCTGACTTTTATACTATTGTCCCAAGAGACCTATGTCTGAAAAAGAAAAATGTTAAGTAGACCAAGAGAGGATCAGAATGGGAAGAGAAAGAATAAAAGGTTGAGCATCCCACTTCTCACTTTTCACTGCAGGGACTCGGAAACTCTGACAGCTGCAGTAGTGAACCGGAGCAAGCTTGTCCTGGCTCAGGATGGTTCATTGCATCCCGAGTCAGTAATATCAAGTGGGTAGCCTGAAATTGGCCAGGGTGAGGGTAGATCCACCAATGAAACAGGCAAATTCTACAAATCAGGGAAGGTCTTTCTCATCAGCACCTCACTGATTAAACTTCCTCCAAATTCACAATTCAGAAGGAAGCCTGGGAAATCGGCTTACTTTTAAACAAGGCACCAGAATGAAATACAGCACTGCCTCCTCCTGCCGAGCTCCACAGTTTTTGGACATTTGTGCTAATTCCACCAAAGATGACCCATATAAGTATATAAATAAAATAGAAAGACATGCTTTTGATGTAAAAGATTATTAAAAATTTGCTATCTATTAGGCAGTGATGAAATATGTGACTGTCTTTTAGCATTAACCAAAATATAATGGCTATAAAAAATCTTCATATAGGGATAATGAGAACCATGTCTGCCAAGTTCCTTTATAGCCTACAAAATTTAGAGTATCCATTTTGATTCATGCTGATTTATTTTTACAACCCATGGCAAATTTTTTCTCCCCTATAAAGACTCCATTCTCCATCCACCTATGATTTTCTCTGTCACTTCTGAGCTAGGGTGGTATTTACTGTCTGCGTCATTTAGTTGGCATGCAGTTTCTATTGCCTTAAGTCATCTCTTTATTTGAATATTCCTCTTCTACCAAATTAATCTTGATGGAAATCATGGGTGTGCTCTTATTTCTTTATTGCCTATTCAAAAACTAATATGTAATAAGTGCTGATTATATATGTTGGATTCATGAGGAAAACTTTTTCCTCTGATCATACACATCAACAATCACACACGCACAGTCAGATGATCAAACTGTCATTTTAGCACATCTTTCCTTCATTGCCTCCTACAACATCAATAATTTGTCAGCTCAGCTCTTCCCTATTATTTCCAATATGCTTAATTTATAACTTGTCTTTATCTCTGGCAGAGAGTGACTTCAACATTTTCAAAGAGTCAATCTGAAATTAAGATATTTTGGTTAGCAATCTTTTAAACCTTTGAGTACTCTTCTCTCACAGTATTTGTTAGTAATTTTTCTTTAATAAATTCTATAATTATGGGCTTTCACAGCCCTTCTTGAAAGCATAAAGAAAAAATGTGAACCTACTTTTAGTATTTCAAGGATAGTACAAGAAAATTACGCTGATGTTGCAATTCATTTACATTTTAAAAGGCGAATGTATCCTTTGTTTGAACTTTTACACTCAGAAATCTCAGTGATGATAGAGATGCGTGCCACCCCTAACCTGTGGCTCTGAAATTCCTTTGTTATTTTCTAAAGCAATGCTTTAAATATTCCTAAAAATGAATAAATAAGCCAAATTAGACTAGGCTCTTCACAAAAGCTAACTGTGCTCTTTAACAAATACTCAAGTTTTCTTTTCGATTTCCCCACAGTGCAATTTGAATGGTCTGGGTGAAACCATGTAAAACTAAAAATTAAAAACAATGAAACACACATAACAAATCAAGGAACAAACACAAACTCTATGTATCAGGAAAGTGAGAATCCTCTATAATGATTACAACATGTAAAGAGAGAAGGTGGACAGACAATAGTGTAGAATTTACCACCAGAGGAAAAATAAACAAGTTCATGAGGGGAGACACTGATAGAACCAGTTTATGAAAAGCAATCAATTCACCCAAAACAGACTGGCAGAATTTAAGCTCACAGTGAGGCAGGGACTGAAAACATAAAAATTGTCTGGAATTTTGCCTTATGTACCCACAGTTCTTGGGATTCTCACCCTCTACTTCCGTGGCAGTGCTTATTGTACAGACCATTACTGGTTATCTCTACTTGACAAGACATGTAGTATGTGGTTAATTAATCAGAAAATCTCCAGATCTGGAGGATGCCAAACAGAGAAGCAGAAGGCAGAGATACAGAATGAGAAATGATTAAATAAAATCTGCATACAAAACAGGAGTCCCACCTGCCTCACTCCAGCACCTGGGAAATAGAAGTATACATCCAAAGTACCAGAGAAGGACAAACTTTTCTCTGCAGAATCCTAGCCACTCCAGAGTGAGGAAAAGAAGCTTCTATTTAGGAGATTTTTTTCAAAAGCCACTTGGATACTTGGCCTAAAGCAAAGAATCATTTTTGCTTACACAATTTGTTTTTGTTGTTGTTCTGTTGTTTTGTTTTGTTGAGGAAGGGTCTTATGTAGTTTAGGGTAACTTTGAGATCATTATGTAACCTTAGCTGGCTAAAAACTCATTGGGATCCTCCTGCCTCAGCCTCCTGAGTGCTGGGATTATAAACACCATGAAGCCTGGCCTAACACAGTGTTCAATTCAATTTAAGTGCTTCATCTTAAATAAGAATGAGAGTTTTGGGACCATTAGAATCTGAGGAGGTCTTCCAATAAGACAAAAGTAAAAAGGAACCTGGGAAAAATAGGTAACACAAGAACCATGCAAAGAAATGAGGACTAATAGTTAAATGAAAACAACGATAAATTGGACTCATACTTCTAGAAGGACTGTAAAATGGCATTTGATTTTAGCCACTTTGGAGGTTCTGATAAAACTAAATATCAGCTAACTATATACCCTAACAATTTTATTCCTATTTGTCCAAGAATATTTGAAAGCAGTCCTAACAAAGATCTTTATATGAATGATTTTGTAGCTACTCAACATTTTTCAAGGATTTAGATATCCATAAACAAGACAATAGAGAAATAAACTATAATTAGTTTATATAATGGAATACTACTCAGCAATAGATTAAGAGTAAGCTACCTACTGCATGGGAAATATTTCCCAAAATCAACAACTGGGCTCTCATCTTATTAAAAAGTTCTTGCATGTCAAAAGAAATCTCTAACAGAATGAAAAGAAAACCCATGGATTGGGAAAAAAATGTTAGCCAACTCTCCCTCAGACAAAGAAGTTCTACCTAGAACATATAAAGAATTGAAAGGATCAGGCCCCCAAATTTCAAAGACCCAATCCAAAAATGCACATCTGAGATAATACACACTTTTCATATGAAGAAATACAAATGGCAAATAAGAATATGAAAAAATTGTCAGCAACATTGGTCATTAGAAAAGTACAATTTAAAACAACACGGAGATTCCATCTCACTCCAGAAAGAATGGCCAAGATCAAGAAATCAACTGATAAAAAATTCTGGGGGAGATGTGGGGAAAAAGAACTCTTCTCCACTGTTGGTGGGAGTCTAAGCTGGTACAACCACTATGGGAATCAATGTGAAATTTCCTCAGAAAGCAGAATTAGAGGCCTCACTCAACCCAGCTATCCCACTTCTGGGCATATTCCCAGAAGAACTGGAAACATCATACCACAGTGATATATGTGCACCCATGTTTATAGCAGCACAATTTGTAGCAGCCAAATCTTGAAAACAACCCAAATGCCCAGCAACTGAGGAATGGATTACAAAAGATATAGTATTTTTATACAATGGAGTACCACACAGTTGTAAAGAAGGATCACATTGAGTCTTTTATAGGTAAATGGATGAGACTTGAGACCATATTCATAAGTAAAATAAATCAGACTCCTATGTATAAATACCATATTATTTCCCTAATGTAAGAAATTTAAAGAGTAAATAAGATGTAAAATGTACAATACATGTTGTGAAAGGGTGAGAAACTGCTCAAATGGGAAAAATAACTAGAATAGAGGAAAGGAGAAAACCAAGGGAAAAGGAAAAGAGATATAAATTTGTTTATATATATATAAAATAGGTAAGATGAGGACACTATTAATTTTATTAGTTCTTGGAAAAGAATAGTTAATACTCATATGTTTAGATCAATTTGCATGTCTATATCTGGTAATCTAAGCAAATTTTTTGAAGATAACAATATGCAATATTACAGCCATTGTTAAATTTCTATCATCTTGTTTTGAAAGAATATATTATTATACTGGTTTTTTGTTCTTGTAACTTGCATGTCTTTTGTTTGTTGTTGTTGTTGTTTATTTTCTGTGTTCTCTTTAAAATAAAAAAAATTTAAAAAGAATAAGCTATCAATATACAATCATCTTTAAAAGTTTTATAGTAAGGGAACAAAAACCAAGCAAGAGGAAATTTGCTTCCATTTATATGCTATCTGAACACAAATAAAAATTATTCTATGGCATTAGAAACAAGAAAATGGTATATGTATAAATGAGGGAGATTCTATAGGTTCTTTCCTACTGGAACATTTTGGAAAGAATAAAAAATGTGCTATATTTTGTTTAGGGTGGTTTTACCAAAGTGTATAAAGTTTCCAAGATGTAAGATTGTCAAAATGTAATGAAATTAAGATGGATGTGTTTTATTAAATGCTAATCATGCTTCAACTAAAAAGTAACATAAAGGAAGAATAGTGTGAGGAATAAGAGAATTAAAATATAATGTCATTATAGAAAACTAATAGATAATATTTATTGAGATACAGAACTATAAAGGACTATACAGGACTATTGAGATAAGGACTATAAAGGCAAATATTAGAACTAAAACTATGATAATTATCTCAGAGAAGAAATCATTTAGGTTATAGCAATTATACTTTTTCTTTGTTCTTTCCTATATCCCTTTCTCTTGCCTTCTTCTACAGTTTAATAGACCTCAAAATGTTTCTCTTAATAACATTAAAACTACTTTTAACAGAAATGAAATTAAGAGAGTAAAACAAATCATAATATAAAAGCAACATTCTTGTGCATTGAGAACATTAGGTATAAATTGAGTTTCACAAGAAATGGTTGTAAATGGCAAACATTAATAATGTCCTCAAATGTCACTACTGTCATTAGGATAGGTTGGATACCAGGATGAAAAATGAAAGAGAGATATACAGTCGCTCAATATTGCCATCAAAAATTAGAAAGGAGGATATGCTTAAAATCAAGCTGGCCTGAATTTGTGCATTCAGTTTCCATACTGAACTCTTCTTCAGTGTTGATCATATTATTTTTATCATGAGAACTACCAATTAAAAACTGAGGGGCAAATATATGTATTTATGTAATGTCCTTAACAACATGCATGGTGGATGGCAGATGCTAAATGTTATGCTATATTTTCACTAAGGTGAGACTAGAAGTTGGTTTAAGGTTAGGATACATGACTGATATATCCTTAGGCTTACTTTGCTCATAAGTTTACCATAAATATCATAGGGCAGCACAAATACTGTTTTTTTGAAGGAGTTACTTTGACAGCTAATGGAATTATTGTAAAGAAATTGGAGTGAGTTTATTAAAATATTTTGGAAATAGAATTTGGAAACTATTTCTGGAAAAATGTATGTACTGATGTATCTATTCATACATATTTGTTACGAGTCTTTGGTGCTTGAAAATAATTGATTTTAAGTAAAAGTAGACAATTGTAATTTGGTGCCGCATATATTAAACATCTTGTGTTCAGTTCAATGGTCCACTTTTCTGGATTTATAGGCAAAACTTAGCAATAAAACTTAAAGCTATAAAGCAATGACAGGGTTTTCATGTAGCTTGTTCAGGACTTTGGACTTCTAAAAGGCAGAATTTCAGAAACTTTCAAAGTAATTTTCCAAAGCAACTACTTGGGAAAAATTCATGTAGATATTAACGTTAATATTTATAGTTGAAAAACTCTCATTGCTTTAAAGTCATACATTTTTCTGCCCCCTCTCTGCCACCAGATCTAAATAATCTATGCTGAAAGACATAATCATCATTAACAATATAAACCAAGTCTCATGGCTTCAAGAATTCCACTGATATGAGTACATCTTTCAAATTGCTGCTAACACTTTTTCTAATTCATTTTCAGCTTGAAATAGATGCATCTGTACATGCCACGTTTTGGATGCTAGAATGGCTCCAAGTATTTTATCTTTTCTCTTTAATGACCTCCCGACTCTTTGAATTCAGTTTTATTTGGCATAACATACTGGATATTGAATCAAATAATTCTGAAGTAGATAGCGTGACCCTCATTTAGCACACTCACTTGTGAATTTCAATTTTTGTTTCTTTTCCAGTGATTTCTGCATGTCAAAATTATGCCTGTCAACTCAAATGTCACAGCAAATTCTTTCTCCCTTACACTCTCATTTGACCCATCTGGATGAAGCCAGCATTACAGGAAAACAATGACAACAAAGAAAAAGAACTTCAAATTGAACATTTCTCAGTGAGATATGAGTCTATGCTCCTTTTTATTCTCCATATGTTTTGTATTTTTTTCTGGAACAAACAGGTGAACAAATAAGATCAATAAGAAAGTCAATGAGCAGTCTATAATATGTGTGCTGTTCCAAAATAACCACATTTGCTTAGTTTTTTTATTGCACTTTTAAACTTGAAAAGCTAGTTAATATTAACTGCTCCTAGCAACAGTTCAACACAGGGCCTCATATAACTCTCACAATGATATGCTAATCTCAATGATAAAATAAAAGCAAAACACTTTCAAGCTTAGAGAAGTTCTATCATCACCTGGCCAATGGCAGTCTAGGTAGGTAATGTACTAGCCAATGAGAGTGGTGATACCATAGAAATATGCTCAAAGAAATCTAGAAACAAATAGTTTTTCCAAAGTTAAAACTAAAAAACTCATATATTTACAAGAACAATATAATAAAAAGAAAATGTTTGCAAATTAATGCATTTGAAATCTCCAGATTGCATGAGGTGTGATCAAAAATACCACGAACATAGATGCATATACTTATATATTAAGAATTCATTATAGTAAAACCACAGTGTCATTAATCCTCCTTAAAATATTCCCCCTCACTTCACATATACTTATCCCATTTCTCTTGCCACTTTCTGAAGCATTTCCAGAAGTCTTTAGTTCTGTTGTAGTGGGTACCTCAATGCCCTAATCAATTTACCATTTTACCTTTCATGACCATTTTAGCTTAGGGAAGGGCCGGAAGTTGCATGCTGCCAGATCTGGTGAATAAGGCGGGAGTATACACTATAATGGTTTTTCACGTCTGCCTTTCCTCTTGTACTTGGCATCAGCTTTACAGTATTTTTTTAACCACTCCACATACAAAACATGAAAGGGGACTTTTAGAGCTGCTTTAGAAAGTGGCAAGAATGATGAGACAAGTGTGTTGGAAGCAACAGTCTTCTGTGTCAGATTAATGGCAATGCATATATTCCCATAATACTTTTTAACTTAAGTATTCACCGTGTATTTCTGTTACACCTCATAGTGCATCTTTTGAAAGCTTTTTATAATCTATTTGGATTCACTAACACTATCATCTCTGCGTGTCAACCCCAACCCCAATGCCTGCTTCAGTGTACTTCCCTCTCATTACTCATTCTCTTGAGAGAGACAGGTCAATCCCCCTTTTCTTAAATACACATTGCATTTAAAACTTCTGGGATATTCTCAATAATCTGAAGTTATTTATTCAATATATATCTTCCTACTACCGTGAAATTCCCCTGCAAACTGATGCTATTTGTTCCATTGTCTGTCATACATAAAAACAAGTTGTCCATGAAATTCAGTCTCTCACATGTGTGATGCACTCATCTCTCTGTACTTCTGTGTTAAGTTAGAAAACGACAGTAGAAGACAATATGGTGTCCATGTGTGAAGGATGGGGCTGTGATCCAAGCTGTGTTTAGCTGGTGCAATTAGGGTTGTCCACTTAGTGCCGCAGGAACCAGAGCTGGGAATGGAGACCACTTCAGTATCATGAAACCTTATATTAGATCATATGTTGGATATGATGACGTGGACCTAGAAAATCCCTGGTAGGGGGTTGTTTATTGGACACTGGGAAAAGCATCAAACTCAGTGAACATTGGAAGGGCCTATAACAATAGGAACTAGTAAAGAGAAAGTTGATACGAACATGACATCTTAAGGAATGAGGATATTTGATGAGGAAGTCGTATGGAAAACTTTTTGAACAGTGCAACACAAGTTATATTTAAAAGAATAAGAGTCAATTTAATATTTAAAGTGTTCTTGGTTCTCAAATAATATAGTGACGTTATTAAGAAATGAGTTACTTGCTTTAATTAATGAGAAAAGACATACCCTTTGAAAAAAGGAGCTGTTTTGCAAAAAAGGATAAAGAAATTTTCTAGCATCACAGACATACTCTTTCTGTATAAATCATACATCTTTTTAAACTAGAAAATTACTATGTACCAGAAGTTTAATAAAAAAATATTTTCCAGGATAATTTTAGATTGGTTTTTCAAACTACTTTCAGGTTTTAGAAAGATTATAACATGTAAGTGAAATTGATAAGAAACAGTTAAAACTGTTACATGTTTTACATGTTTGAAAAAATTATTTAAAAATGAAAATGATTATGATGAGAATACTCTACTATCTAAAGAAGAATAAGATGCCTAGATTGACTATCTGAGCAGTGACCACTTCCCCAGCTAAGATGGACTCTTAAAGAGAAATGTGACTGTTATACTTTATAGCTACACGTCCCACCAAAGCCTCATGTGATCATCGGCAGGTCTTTGGGGAGATGGTTAGATTATGGGGTGGTATAGTTGGCTCACTATTGTGAAGCAGGATCTGGTCTGAGACAGGTCACTGGGGTTGTGCATAGAAGGGTTTTATTAGTTCCTGGATCCTCCCTATGCTATATGCTTCAAGGAAACCACGCCAGGAGCAGCTTTCCACCACTATACCTCTTTGCTGTGCCATGGACTGGAAAATGAGCCAAAATAAACCTCTCTTTCCTTAAATTGTGGGTATTGGGCATTTTGTCCCAGCAGTGTCAGAAGTAATTACGACAAAACAAATAACTGGCTCTCTACAAAAATCACAAAGCAAGTATTTTCAAGTGCTATCAAAAACCTCTACAGAGCTCAAAAGTAAGAGATTTTCTCCTTGCCATAGAAAATAAATAAATTAAAAAAGTAAATTGAAGAATCTACCAAAATATGAACATGATAGGATTTTAAACAAACTGGTATTCGATGTTTATTATGTATTTTTCTACTTGTAAATGCTCTCCTGAAAACGGTAACTATGTACAAATTATGGTTTTAATTTGTTAGGTTTGTTTTTAAATGTTCCATTAAATTGGAACAACTAATTATACTATTGCAGAGATTTAACATGTACTAAATAAAAAGGTAAACCTTAGAAATTTCTTTAAAAAAAACAGAAAAGATTAAGTATCTTCTGCAGCACATCATTTTATCCCCACCTTATGCCCACTACCCTCAACCATGCACTGCATTGATTAGTTGTCTATCTCTTCTTATTCTTAAAACCTGGGCAAGTGATTCTGAATCTCACCCCATTCAGCACTGGGCTAGAAATGAGTTGGTATCAGTCCTCTGGTTCTGATACAGCCTCATCTTGGTTTGTTTTTCCCTATATTTCCAAGCACTAGGCACTTAAAGTTTCATTAAGTCTCACTGCACAGCCAACACACATACAATATGTGGTATTAAAAAAAAAACCTACCAGCGTTAGGAAGGAGAATGCACACTAGAAAGCAATTGATTAAGAACAACCAGAGAGAGAGAGAGAGAGAGAGAGACAGAGAGACAGAGAGAGACAGAGACAGAGAGAGAGAGACAGAGAGAATGCTATTATCATACGATTGAAATACAATACATACAATAGCATGGAAGAAAATTGTGAGACAGCTGTAAAATATTTTTAAAGGACATAAAAGTAAGGCGCTTGAGCAACAGAAAGTTTCAATTGCTATACATCTGTTGGAAGTTTAATTCAGCTAAGAGCCAATCATATACATTCTTGATGTGCCTCACTGAGGATTTCATCATCCAAAATGTAAAGAAAGCAATGAGCAAAATGGCACTCCGGGACTTAATTGCAGTCAAGGGGAATGAATTAGAAGATGAGATGAAAGTTACAAGAAATTTCATGGAACAAGCTGGTCATATCGCATTGCAGTGTTAAAATCAGTGGGGTGGGATGAAGCCCATGAACAGACTGAAAAAGATATTCAGAAAACAAAAATTATGGCAGAAAACATTTCAAAAAATGAAACAAAGGAAACCAAAAGTGAAATAGTGATGGTAGTTGTTAGAAATTCTAAAGGAGAAAATGGTTGCAGAAGAAAGGATAATCCTACTTAAAAACAGATTACAATTATACATCCTTAAATTATCTCCGGGATGAAGTTAAGAACCAGGTAAAGTTTTCCACTGAGCTCAGATTTAAAGAAAATGTTTACCAAAGCCTTAGAATACATGGCAGGAACTTCGAGAGCTACTGTCTCTTACCTCTCCAAAACCCTTCCCACTTGTACCCTGCTAACTAATCCAAACCTCTTCCCATTCTTCCACTCCTAAAAATTTTTCCAATTCTCTTTTTATGTCTTTATCTACATTGTTTCCCAATCCTGAATCACTACAACCCCATCCACCATTGTCCCCAGTTTATTCAATGTCTCTTACGCCTCATTCTGGTCTCTACTGAAAGGTAATTCCCTAGAAAACCCTATAATCTATTAGATTTCCTGTATTTTCTCCCAATGCTGTCAATTCATTACTACAATATTGTAAATTTTCCCAGCATTTTCAATGTAATTTTATACTACACATGTATTTTTGCATAGCTTTTATAATATATGTGTGTGTAGGTGGGTATGCTCAAATATACCAGTCTCCCACAGTCCTAGAATATAAACTGTTGAAAGTGGAGGCAATAAGCATTGTGCTTACTGGGATATATTCCGTGTTTAGTATGGGACTTACCAAAGGTAAACATACAGAAGAATAATTTTGCTGTTTCATTTACAAGGAAATGACTGAATATCAAAGGTAGGAAAAAGGAGCACTTGAGAAGAAGGTGGACACAAAAGGGATATAAAAAATTAGGAAGACTAAAGTGCAGAATGAACTGATATTTGTAAAACCTAAGAAACACTCAAAATGGGTTTTACATAAACTGATTTTAAAAGATTTTCTTTCACTTCTCTCTGTTTCAACAATAACCATCATGTTAATACCTGAGAAGTCCTATGACATTTCTTCTTTAAGGTCAGACCATAGGGCAATTTAATTAAAGCTTGAATTGATCCTGACAGCTAAAGGGTACTGTCTAATGGCCCAGTGGTCCACAAAAGCTAATACGGTCAATCATGCTTACTACTTGTTTTCCAAGATAAAGTTTCTGTATACTATTGAGTTTTATAGAACTAAAGGAGAATCAGCTGAGCAAATCTATGTCTTAAAGAAACTCTGTGTTCCCTATGAAAACCTCAGTTTCTCACAAAGGAGAAGAGATATAGTTGTGTGAGGTGTAGTAGCTCTAGAGTCAGTACCTATGCAACCACTGCCTAAGTACCCACATCAATTCCAGCTTATTTTTGAGAGATTTAAATTTTTTGCTTACACATTGTTAGTATCTCAGTTTAGAAAACGCAAAAGAAAGCTCATGATTAGTGACATAATATTAACATGCACTTTGATACATGTTTCTAAATTTGTTTCAGCATTATAATGCTAAGCACTATAAGTGACTAATTAGAGGCATTTCAGTAAACTAACTTTTAGTTTCATCAACAATTGTGTCTATTTGATTTACAAATAAGTTTAAAAGTTTGAAATCATTCACGCAAAATGGTCAAAACTCACGTAGAATTGGATAATGCAATTTGGGAAGGTTCAACTGAATGAGTCCTCTTATTCTAGCCCATAGGATTGCTGGAAAGAATTTAGAAGGGAGTTTGAAAGGTATTCTGTTCTCCTTAACAAAAGAGCAACTGTGTAGTATTTAAGTGCCCATCACTGAGTGTGTCCTTAAGTGACTGTCTAAAAATGACATAGCTCTTAGCTAATAGTACAATTAGGTAGCCATGAGGTTTATAGGACCACAAGCATCAAGCATTAAGTCAGTAACTCAAGATAAACTATTTACTATTCCACTTCAGTGTTCTTTTTCCCTATCACTATGATTTGTATTAAGCAAAAATCTAATAATAAGATTATAGCATATAATACATGTAAAACCATTTACTATAGTTTCTAGCACATAATAAATGTTAGGGGTACACTAATTTTGTTTTATTGTATATGAAGAAGAGTTTAAATATGTAAATTAAAAGGACAGTTTTGCCCTTTGCTATCTAAGAATAGAATTATACATATTATTTAAGTATGCAAACTATTTCTGGAGATTAGATGCAATAGAGCCATAAATTCAAATCAAACCCACCAAAAACATGCACACAAATGGAAGTTTATATGCTGCACCTGAGAAAGGGATTGTCTGACTGCTTGTGAATGCAAATTTGAAGAAAATAAAAAGAAATGTGTGCATAGGTCAAAAATGTAAACAAAAAAGTCACAGTGGTAATTAATTCATCACTTCACATGCCAGTAGCTATAGTATTAGTGTAATTTTTGCCCTTATATGCAGCTCACATTATTTTACATACAGTTTATCAAAATAATACATTGCATTTGAGTTAGGTTGAAAAGATCTCTAATTTATCTTGGGAAAGCTATGATCCCAATATTACAGTTTTGTTTCTAATGTCCCATTCTCATGCCTAACTAACTATGGTTTTTCCTTGGCTCTTTTCTAATTTTTCCAGCTTCATCATATATGGAATAAATAAATATGTGTGGGTTGAAATCTTTATGGCATCTGACTAGCCTTACCTTTCTCACCAGAATTCACAATAATCTACATAGTTAATGAAGTGTTAAATATGTAACTCATATTTTGTTTTCTCAGAGATGAAATGTATTTCTTTACTCAATTCTTCCCACAGAATATAGCAGAATAAAAATTCCATTAATCATTGTAGTATTACTTCTATCCAATTTGAACATTTCCTTAGTAATCTTTGCCCTGGAGTAACACTTGCTCCAAACAAACATCTATTAATTTAAATACAGTTCATCATTTAGCATTCTAACTGTGAGATGTATTTGGTATTATGAACATTCTCTTCCCTCCCAGCCAAAAGGAAAAATTGGTGCTGATTAAAAACTGTGATTCTAGCTTTAACATGTATAGATGTAGACTTATAACAAGTATATAATTAGCTGGCAGCATTTTAAATAATTTAGCAGCAAGATACATTCTGGCTTGCAGCTTTGCTCTATAATAGATTCCAATATTCATTATTTATAATGATTACTGTGCTTATAGCAATTTTTCTCTTGACTTCTTTGCAAATTTCAAACATTTTATTCAGCATAAAGATAAGCAGAACACAGAATTAAATAGTGTTACATAACCTTCTCATTAGTGTATATACAGCTTCTGATTAAGAATTGAATCTTATGTTCATATGGAACATTGATAGAATTAGAATCCAAACATATCTTTCCAAATCAATACTGATCTTTAGTCTTCCAATATTTTTTTTTTTTTTGGTCTTTTTTGAGACAGAGTCTCACTCTGCAGTTCAGGCTGGCCTTGAGCTCACTTTGTAGCCCAGGCTGGTCTCAAACTCACAACGATCCTCCTGCCTCAGACTCTCGAGTGCTAGGATTATAGGCATGTATGTTATATGTATGTATAATATATATGTATTATATATAAATATATATATAAAACCTTGATTAAGTTTCTGACAAAATTTAAATTCATGCAAAATTATTTCAGAGTAGTAAAATGGTTTGGGATGTCACTTTTGGGGGCAATATTAGTTACTAACAGTTCTCATTTAATATCAGCTTATTCAAATTCCACATTATCCAGGTAAAATTTGTAACTTGTTTTTCTCAGTCTCAGACTATCCAATGTGAACTTAAAAAGAATACAGAGAGTTACTAATGAAACTATCCATAGTACATAGAGTGATAAAAACATTGTGCGGGCAGCACCAACAATAAAGTTGCAGCCCTACTGTGTAGCTGCATAAAAGGTTAATGAAAATTTTCTGATAACATAATGGTGATTACATGTGACTGAGAAAACTAAGAAGGAACAGGTCAACCAATGGCAATGATGAGGGCATGTGAAACTCTTCATAGGGAACATTGATAGAATTAGAATCCAAACATATATTTCCAAATCAATACTGATCTTCAGTCTTCCAGTTTTTGGGTTTTTTTTTTTGTCTTTTTGAGACAGGGTCTTGCTATACAGTTCAGGCTGGCCTTGAGCTCACTTTGTAGCCCAGGCTGGTCTCGAACTCGCAACAATCCTCCTGCTTCAGCCTTCCGAGTGCTGGGATTATAGGCATGAGCCACCACCCCGGGCTTAGTGTTCCAGTATTTTTTAATGAGAATTAATCTGCCAGTAAATATTTGCACTGTTTACTATCTGCCAGGGCTTCAATTTCTACAAGAGTAACTATCAAATTATTTCTTTCTGAGCTTGCTAAATATTCTCTGAAAAGGGAGACAGAATCCCACTCTGCGACGTGCAGTCTGCTGGTGAGTGAGCTAAGTCAGGACACACCCCAGAGAAAGCTAAGGGCATGAACACCCCATCATCAGGTCAGCAGAGCTGTGTGAAGGCAGGTAAGGCTCTAAAGAGAAAGAAGAGACAATGGAACAAGGACAAGACCCAATCACTGTATTTGCTGGACTTGTAGCAGAGAGAAAGAATTTGTACAGTAGGAAGTTTCCAAATGCAGATCTTGACTTATTACAAATATATTCAGTAGACATACATAGGTGTCTGATTTGACATTAAAATAAGGTTTAAATGTTAATTAGGATTTCAGATAATAGGGTAAAAATTGAAATAGCATTTCATCATGTGGGTGCACAGGCATTATAAATTTCTAATTTGCACTGGTTCTCTAATTTATAATAAAATGCCTCAACGTGGGATTTTGTTTTAGACAGATCTAAGTCCTAAAACTACCCATAGTTCTATTTCTACAAATAGAGATAATGATATTTATTTCATAGAATTGTGAGGAGGATTCAGTAAGACACTTTAAGTGCTTAGCATGTTGCCTACCACACAGAAAGGACTTAATGCATATGATTTCAGTTGATGCAAGAATTCTAATACATTACCAAATTAACTGACAATTATGATGATCAAGCACTCAAAATTAATAATCCGATTTCTGCAAATGTTTCCAGAGAATATATACAAACATTTGAAGTGCAATTCAGTATAAATCAAAGAGACTGTATAGTGAAAACAAAACAAAACAAAAAGTTGCCCAAAAGTCTAAATTTGGTAAAGCCAAGAACAGTATGAAATAGTAACCTAAATGAAGTTTTCAGAGTATGGCATCTAAAATTTGTGTTACAATGTTACACATTTGATGAAAAGCACCTATGATGTAGTAGTATGTAATAAATGTGATGTTTAAATATACATCATATATTTAATGTTATAATGTTTAAATATACAAGATGTTTAAATATTTGAAGTACTCTACAAATATACATAGGCAGTAGATTCAGAGAAAATAATGATAATTTTGTCTCTGTATTACTATTGATATATATATATTTTGATACCTGGAATCGCACTCAGGACCTGATGCCTGCCAGGAAGGCACAGTACCACTATGCTATATCCTCAGCTTTACATTATTACTGAGATCTTTTCCTTTTGTTTAAGGACAGGCTATAAAATCTGATTGTACTACCTTCTTAAGAAATACAGATGGAACTTTGGAATATACTAAATCATAGTGTAATGATCTCTGAATTAACCAATGATGCTGATGCTGTTGGATGACCAATGTCTGAGAAGTCAAAAAGCAGGGTTCAGTATACCATGGTATGCAGATCAACTGCCTACCTTCTTGGATGGCCCATGAGCTAGGACAAATTTTTACATCAATATATTATTAGGGAAAAAATAAGATATAAGAATTTTAATGATGTCACAATTACATGAGATCCAAATTTCAGTTGCTATAAACAAATTTTATTGTAATACAAGAATGTACATTTACTTTTATAATTTTTATGCTGTTTGGAAACTGCAGAATAGAGGAAGTGCAATGGAGATCAGTGACCTTTAAAGTCCAGAATATTTCTTGTCATGCTCCTACCAAGAAAGCTTGCTGATCCCTGTGGCAAAGGAATTCATTAATTGGAAATGTGCTTGAATTTGGGTGTCACTAATTCAATCTTGAAGTTCTGTCAAGCCCCAAGCTGCTTTTAGTCTCTAAAAGTTCTCTTTCATATAAGCAATAGATAAGAAATTATCAATTTTTAAAACCAATGCAAACTGTATAATCAAAGTGTCCAAATACAATAAGGAGATTGGTAGCAAATGTGGTGTGTGTTTGTGCATGACATAAGAAAGAATGTAGAACAAGTAACAAAAAATTATGAAGCTTCTTTCTGTACTGTCATCCTCTAATTCACAAAAAGAGCTTAAAAGGTGTAGTTTTACTTCAAACAAATGGAATTGTTACTTTTTAAGTCAAAAAGTATTGAATGTTAGCAATTTCATAATGTGCGTGTTAACTTTAGGAATGCTATTCCACAAGAAATTTTTGACTAATGCAATCCAGGTAAAATAATTCTTGATTTCAAATTGAATGAAATTATCTTTCTTGCATAAGCAAATTTTAACAAAAGATGGATGACTCAGGTTAAACATTTTTTAAATGCTTAGTATCTTAAGGTTTAGCTCAGATATTTCCTTTTTGACATTTGAAGAATTTCTATTTTTATTTTAGTGGGTTGTAATTGATTATAAATTTCCATCTAAAATGGTTCAATATGAACTTGGTTATTTTAAAGTTCACTTGATAGGCTGTTTGAAATATAAGATATTTTGCCTACAAGAGAAAATAAATTTATTTATTTCTTCAAAACTAACAATATGGGGATCTACCTTTTATATCTAGACAAAAGAATTAGGGAAATGGCTGAGATAAATGTCTACTGTTTTTAAAAGGTTAGCTCCATATTATAAATAAGAAAAGCTGAGAAATCTTAATGGAAATAGGACCTTCGATCAATTTTTGCAAAGAACAAAGTAGAAGTGCATGATATGATCAGGATATAAACCAACCTCCTCTGCAAACCATTTTTAATAATTTCTTTTTTTTTTTTCTTTTTTTTCTTGCAGTACCAGGGATCAAACTCACAACCTTGTGCTTGCCAGGCAGGTGCTTATGCCACTGAGCTAAATCCCCAGCCCAGTAATTCCTGATCTGAAATCTAGGGATAGTTTCATGATTGTGTGGGGCAGTAATAAAAAGGTTGGTTAGCATATATGGCATATTCTAATTAAAACAGAAGAAGGTTTGTAAAAATCATAGCAAAAGCAGTTAGCTAATGCTCGAGAAACATTTCATGAGTTACAAATCTGTCTCTTTTGAGACTTTCATTATGGAATAAGTCCACAAGTCCTGACAACATTGTTTGACACCCTCTTTGGGCTCATTTTCAGTTACTCTAAACCAGTTTGCCTTCTGAGGTAACAGTTTATCCATGCTTTGTTCTCTTTACAGCCACTTACCTTAGATACTGGTAAAAAAAAAATGTTAATAACAAACTATCATCACAGGGGTAGTAATAAAGACATTTTTCTCAAAATTTTTGGGCCTGTCACTAAAATACTCCATAACAATATTTGAGGAAATAGGCAATAATTTGTTTTAATTTCAACATAGTTTTTCTCTTAATGTAAAAAACCTAAATATACTTATTAAATAAAAGGAAATCCTAATATAATTAACAAAATGATTCATTTTATGCATAAAACATGTGTGTAAACTCTTCTGTATCTTAAATGTTAGCTGAGGGATAAAATGCAACCACCACAGTGCTTACGTTTTTCAGAACTGCCAGTCAGATTATCATTGTGCCTATTTCTTGTTATGTTAATCTCTTTGTTGAAAGGAAAGCTTCCCATTCCTTTCCCATATTTCTGAAAACTGCACTTGTTCACAACAAATAAACTAGTGTGCTCTATGAAGACTACTGTAAATTACTCATTTGATAACTCTGCTCAATAATCCATGATCATGATTATTTTCCCTTTCTCTCAAAATGTGTATTTTCTCCAAATCACTGGTCATGTAATAAATATTGAACTTTTAAAAAATAAGAAAACCTCAAATTCTAATGCATTCATGAAGAGATCAACTCAAACTGAAGCTTAGTTCCTGAATCAGAGAATACATGAGTTCATATATTGCCATGGATAGCACTGGGTCTTGCTTTCAAAGTTCAAAATGATAATTGAATTTGGACATATTTCTTTCATCGAGTGGATATAATTTCTTCATCTGTATTCCATCTGGCTCCCGGCAAATCAACTGGCTTTTTTTTTTTTTTTATAAATTTGTGAATCCAACCATACATGTAATCAAGGACTGATAGCCCACAGAAATCTATAGTCCTGGCCTGGTCTTTTCAAAGTGATTTGAAGTCCTGAGCTATTCTACATGGCAATAATTCAGTACAGTGCAGCTGACCTGCATGTAAATAATCCACCCATACTGCTGACAAAGAATACATTTAGTGGGTCCTCTTGTGGGTCCACTGGTTTGGTATGTGTTTCATATAACAGGCTAGCTCCTAGTTTTTAAAAATAATAGCATCAAAATGTTTTTTTTTCAATATCACATACAATTTTAAACATACTAAAGCTAAAGTGAAAGAGATACACCTTTTGAGTTTGCTTCATATACAGGTTTTTTTTTAAAATGTGATTTCCGTTAGCACATGCAATTTCTCATACTTTGGAGAGTGCATTATGCAGTTTGGCAGGCTGTCACTTTTTTTTTTAAATGTTAAATACTGGATACAGAAACAATACTGAACTATTTTAAAATAATTTGCATGTGACATTATCTTTTAAGATATTAAGACAAAAAGAGGATGAATCATTAAAAATTGGTGCAATTTAGAAATAAAGCACTGTCACTATTCAATATAAATGCCACCAACTGTACAATAAATGACTTTTTGGTAGGGTGTCATTTACATAAATGGGAGTACACCAAGTACATACCACTTTCCAGAGGACTGTTTGACTTGCCTTTCTTTCCTTAATCATTAATTTATAATCTGTGCATATATGCACAGTATAAATTTTCAAAAGCAGACACACCATAAATTTATTTGAAATTTAAGGACCATGAATGCTTTAGAAGGTTCAGAGATTTCAAGCAATAGACATACTATAACTCCAATATTGTAAATTTATAGTTGAAATATTAGGAACTGTTATGCTTTGGTCAAGAACATAAAATAATACAGAAGTGAGAGTTCTTATACACTGTTGGTAGGCATGCAAATAAGAGTCCCTGTGGGAAACAGCATGGAGGTTCCTCAAAATGTTAGAAATAGAACTACAAAAAGATTCTGCTATGCCACTCCTCTATCTATACCCACAGCATCATTTCCCAATAACCAAGTTATAGAATATATCTGAGTGCCCATCACGGGGTAGATAAAAGAAAATGTGGTATATGTACACAATAGAGTATTATGCAGCCACAATTATTTCCAACCAACAAAATCAAGTAATTTGCAGGATGTAAAGGGCAATAAATCAGACTCAGAAGATAAATATTTCATATTTATTTGGGGTTACATAAAAAGTAGGTGACATGAAAATCGAAGGTAGGCCATTAAATAAGCAGGTGGAGGAATTGGGAGGGATGGGGAAGAGAAGGTAATGGGGACCTAGACAGGATCAAAGTATATTATATGTATTATGAAAATGGCATGGTGAAACCCAATATTCTGTACCTTTAATATGTACTAATAATAATCACACAAGGGGGAAAGAATTATTATGGTTTGGTTCTTAAATCTCCCACAAAGTCCCAGTATGCTAAAGGAATAGTCAACACCCGGTGGTGCTGTTGGAATGTTGTAGAAGCTTTAGGAGAAGAAACCTGTGAAACAAAGTTAGGCCATTGGGAATGTTCCCTTGAAGGTGATGGTGGGAATCTGGCCCTTTCCTGACTCTTTGCTGCCCTACCAACCACTGGACAAGCTGCCTTGCTTCCCTATGTTTTCCTGTCACGATGTTCCGCCTCACCGCAGGGCCAAAAACAACAGTCGTCCAGCCATGGGCTGAAGTCTCTGAAACTGTGAGCCAAAACTGACTTCCTCTTTATAAACTGTTTACAACAGATATTTCATCATAGTGATAAGTAATTAACACGAGAGCATATAAGAAAATGACATGATGTGGCTTAAACTCATCAGTTAAAAATAAAATAAAATATGGCCATTAGGTTAAGTCAGTTTAACACCTGGGATATACCATTAGTTTACTGTTAAGACCAGAATTATATCTACTCTTGTATATGCAAAGTAGGGTTTTGATAAAGATAAATACTTTGCTTTAATAATTTTAAAAATAATTTACAGTCCGTTTTATCTGGATAAAGTGAATTTTTACTTCTATGTAAGTAAAGAATGATAGGATTTATGATTGAAGAATTGTAAGTCAAAAATGCTGCTACCAAGAAATGCAAAATAAACAAAGGGGCAAATAGTAAGTTCGACTTTAGATCTTGGCTAATAAGATAAGATCAGGGCTAATCAAAAGTGATATATGTCAGTAATCCTAGGAGATTTCCAAAAGGAAAGTGATGAGAATAAATAGAAGTTATGTAAGTTATCATGTCCACCATTAAATCACTCTAAACCCCTCACTGGTTACTGAAACACAGTTAATAAATTACATTTAACTACATAAAAATGAATCTTCTATGTTCTGTAGTTTATTTACTGAGCACCTTCTGAATAAAAGATTTTAACTCACTGAATATCCATTCATATAAATATTTTAAAAATAATAAAATATACATTACTTCTTTAACCTTCTCTATCACATTGTTTTCAAATAAGCATTCAGAAATATGTTATGTGCTGAGTTCAGTTTAATTTTTAAAATATATCTTAATAGGATTCTCTTGATTCATTGGAGCTCTGGAAATTCATTTAAAAGAAAAAACTCACAATACTGGCCCTGCATATTATTGATTCTATGAATCAGGCATGAGCAAGAATCCAAGAGAAAGAAAATGATATTTTAGGGCATTTTTGGAATGTAAGTTAATATATTAATTTGGATTTTGAAATTTAGCGACAGATCTTATAAGTAACAGTGAGCAATAATATGCATAACAATTATACAACTGCATGCTGAAAGCTAAAACGATTTCAAGTTAGCGAGGAGCAAGTCACCTTAGTTTGTAGCCATATTCTGTTTTCCCAGTCCAGTGATCTTTCAGGTATAAACAACATCCAATTCTACCAGAGAATCCACTTCATGTTGGGAAGGGAAATACTTTCTTCCCATAATTTCATGACTGCTCCTCTAGAGTCTTAATGGACATGCTGTCTCCCTATATACAGTGTATCTTAGGGCAGCTGACACCTTCCAGCCTTATAGATTACTCTGCAAATACATTACAGTGCTTGGTATTCATGTTTGGTGACTGCATAGCCACCAGTATCTGATACAGCAGCATGTGCTTGATAATAAAGCCATACCTGAGTTCAAATGTCACTGCTGGTATTTACCACAGTATTAAAGTGACTAGAGAGTTCACTAATTTACACTTCATTTTCTTCAATTGTATAATCAAACTTCTCCTGTGGTAGTATTATGAGAATTTAATGAGGGGGGGGGAATAAAAAGTAAACATCACAGAGTATACATGCACTAAGGGTCCATTGTTACTGATATTTTTCATATTATGCCAAATTGCTATAAGAAAATAAGCTATTAGTATAAAGTCAGCTCTTTTCCTTTCTCCAGTTGACAGTTTCTTTGTTCCACATTATTTCCAATAAGCCTTTAGTATAATACTTCCTGGATGCAAGACAAGGTTTTACTGATTTTAGGGAATATTTTCTGCAGTGGCTTCTAAATGCACACCAATGTTATTCAATGCAAGTCAAAAGCACGGAGAAAATAGTATGCAGTATCCAATCAAACCAGTGTTCAGGCAACAGTGAAAATGGCGGTTTTCTTCTTTTTTCCACCCTTAACATAGCTCTCATTTCCTAGTAGATCAGCGAGACAATGAAGCATTCAAGAGACTTTTCAGCAATTGAAACTGCAAATTGCAAAAACAACTAAAATGTCTAAAGTGACTCGTGCTTGGCTCAATTTCCATTTTCTCATTGCTTTTCTGACTCATTATCCTTGGAGGTCCTCCTGCATATGCAGTTATTCAATTAATTCCAACAGTGTTTCAGGTTTGGTTTGGAGGGAAAATTTAGAAAATGGACAGACGTTTATTCTGTCAGAGTAAGTGCTTGGAATTAAGACAGAGGAGCTAAATATCACAAAAAGAAAAATGTCTTCTTGTTTTAATGCAATTTAAACAATGCTTTGTATTGTTGAAAGGGAAACTAATAGCCTAAGGTTGAAAAAAATAGTTTATGAGCAAAACACCTGTCAGAGTAGACATCTTTTAAGTTTCTGTAACTAAGTAGGAGGGAAGGGAAGTTAAACATCAAAATGGTGGGCTCTTTAGACTTGCACTTCATTTAGGTCTTATTCTGAAACTTATACCAAAGTGGAAAAAACCCTGTTCTTTCTCCCTGGTCTAGTTGTGAAGTCTCCAGATTTTAAAATTTGCTGACTGCTAAACTATTTGATTGTACCTGACTTCCAATTTATTTCTGAGACAAAGAACAATCTTTCAAGGTAGCCACATAATGCAGAGAAAATACCACATGTAGATTCTGCATATCTGTCAACACATTTAACATTGATGATATTGATGTGGTAATTAATGAAGCTTGTTATGTTTCATATATAGATGTTTTCCTAAAATCACATGTGTTCATAGGAGTGGTTTTGGGGAGGTGAATGGATTATGGGGGCACTGATGATTTATACCTAAATGTGATGCTGGGAGGTGAAGCTTGGTAGGAGGAGGTGGGTCATTAGAAGGCTGGTCTGGAAGGTCCATCTCATTCTATGCTTCTTGATCTCTCTGTCTCTTTGTCTCTGTGTCTTTCTGCGTCTGCTTCTCTCTTGCTCTCTCCCTTCTTCCACCATGACTTGAGCTGTTTCTTCTCTGGCATGCCTCTCTGCCATGCTACCCTGCCTTGGGACCACCTGACAGTGGACTAAACTCTCTACAAACTGTGATCCATAATACATCTTTCCTCCATTAATTTGTGGATTTTTTTTCAGTCTCAATGTGGAAAAAGTAAGACAAAGCTGTATAAATTCATCTGAAAAAGCAGTGAGATTAAATATACACTATTTGTAAACACTAAGGCACTCAATTATAAAACAGTAATTATCACGTAGGAAGGAGAGGGGAACAGCTAACTTCTCCCTTGCTCAGCGGAGACTTGGGAATATAGTTATAAATCACCCACTTCATAGAATAGATGAAACTGCAGCCCTACTGCCAAAGAGATGCAAGACAGTCATGTGATCTCAGAAGAAATAGGGTGTATACTTGGCAGCAGCACTACCTTGGTAGCCAGTGAAAGAACACATTACTTTATCAGCCAGTTGTGGAGTGACACAGGCCAGCACCCTCTAAATCTATATCTCACTCATCCTGCATCACGTAATTGTACTCTTGTTTAATGGAGGTGTGTTACTCTAGGCTATCCTATTTTTCCTCTCTGTTAGTGCTCTAACTCTTTTGCCAAAAAATACAGGAACAGATCACTTGCTATCCCAGTTAAGAACTTCATCAGACAAGTTACTCTTTGTTTTTTTCAGAAGCTACAAGTAGGTTTTCCGGTGTTGCATCACCATGTCGATCAATTTTTAATCATTTTCTTGTTTTTTGTATGACATATTCAAAAGGTATTATCTTCTGTACAGTAAATTTGCAGCAGAAAATGCATAATGCACGTTTTTACTTCAGTTGATATATATTATTTATTGTCTGTGTGTTTCTTGTGATAAAAATACACTTTTACTTTCTATATGTATGAAAATAATTTGGGGAGATTCAGTTAATCATTCTTTTGCTAAGGGGTAATGAGGGTGGTGACCTAGACAGAGACTATCTCTTTCATTTAAGTTGAACTTTCTTTGGATTACTATAATTGAAATTAAAGGAAAATGGTTCAATGCTTTCATTCAAATAAGTGTAATTGTGAAACATGAGTATATTTGGCAACTGTGCCAGTATTTTCAATTTCCATCAACAGTTGAATATGCATTATTTCTAGAAAAAATATTCTTAGGATTTTCAATAGCAATTTCCTTAAGGTCTCACCTAGAAATAAGTTTGAATATGCATATACGAGGTGGGTATGATAGCCCACTACTATAATCCTGGTACTGTAGAAGGTAGATAGGAAGATCTCAAGTTTGAGCCCAGCCTGGACAACTAGATGACTTACAAAGACCCTTTCTTATGATTAAAAAATTTTTAAAAAGGTCTAGAGATACAGGTCAGCAAAAATACCCAATAATAGGAAAATAAAAAATGTGCTTCTACTGGGTACATCATGGAAGACCACCCCAGGCCTAAACTGCCCCGAACTGATTCTACTGGGCTCGCCCTTCCACCAGAAACATCAGAACCTTGGACTACAGAGCATCGCTGTGCTGGCTGGATTAAAGACTCAGGAACTCCCTACCCAAACAGAAGATCTCAGCAGGCTCCAGTCAAGTGGTGTTGGACATTGTATCTCAGTGTAAAAATTAACTAAGACAGCCTCAGGCCCAGACTCAGCACTGTGGAGGAATCCCAGTTCACAGAAAACCTGCTCCCAGGCAGTAAGACCAGGTCCTGCCTCCCAGACCACACCAAGGCACTCACAGGAATGGGGGCCTACCTGGGTCACCTCAGTGAGCTCCAAGCAGTGAGCAGGATACAGAATCCATCCTCAGGCCCTGACCCCATGCTCTGGCAGAATCCCAGTGCACAGAAAAAACTTGGAACTTCCACTCCCAGGTGGTGAACCCTGGACTACAGCAGATTAACTGTGTCAGTGTGGTGAGTATGCCCCTAAAATAGAGGTGTACAGTGGGTAAATAGGGCCAGTAGTGAATCACCTTCCAACTAACAGTAAAACCTTGGTGAGTCTGAAAAGAGTGTGAGTGACCTCCTTCTACACACAGAAAACACCAGGCAGAGTGAAAATGGCAAAACAAAAAAGCAAAATGTAGTCTCAAACATCTAGTCCATCAGGAGCAAGTACAAGAGATACTGAAATAGAGGACCCCAAAAGTAACACACTGGAAATCTCTGAAAAGATAGTGAGTGAAATTAAAAAACAACCCCCCCCCAAAAAAAACAACTCCATGAGGCTATAGGTTAAATTAAATTAGAAGTACTCCCCCATGTAAAGACAGAAATAACAACCTTAGTAAACTAGTTGCTGAACACAGCTAAAGAACAAATAGAGAAAAAAGTACAGAGGCATGGGAAACTGATTGAAACCTTGAATGAACAATATAGAAACATGCAGAATTAATGAAACAATCTCAAAGAGACATCCAAGAAACAAAAAATTGTTATTCAAAGCATGCAAAATGTCCTAAATGTAGCTGAGGATAGGATTTCAGACCTTGAGGACAGGATCATAATTAGTGATCATGAAAGGTTAGAACTTTTAAAAATAACAAAGCAGCATGAAATGACAATCCAACAGTTTCAAGATGATGCCAAGAGGAAAAACGTAAGATTAATAGGCATCAGTGAAGAGACAGGAGTCAATGCAAATGACAGCCAAAATATTCACAGAAGTAATAGAAAATTTCCCAAACATGGGCAAAAAAGCTGATATGTAGATAAGTGAAGTATATAAAAAACCAAACAGTCACAATAAACATAAATCCACACCCAGACACATAATAATTAAGATATCAAACATACAGCATAAAAACAGAATACTAAAAGCTATTAGAGAAAAGACACAACTCACTTATCAAGGAAGCCCATTAGTATCACAGCAGACTTTTCAGCACAAACCCTCAAATCAAGAAAAGCTTGGAGTGAAGTATTTCAAGCCTTGAAAGGAAAAAATTTTCAACCCAGACTGAAGTATCCAGCAAAATTTTCATTCAAATTTAATGGAGAAACAAGATACTTCCTTAAAAAAGAATAATTGAAGAAATTCACATACACCAAATCAACCCTAGAAAGAGTACTGTAAGACATACTAGACAGGGATAAAAATGACCACAATCCCCAAAACAACAACAGAAAGAAACCACCAGGTAAGATAAGCAATTAAATAAGGGGAAAAGCAGAAAGAAACAACTGGAACATAACATGGGAAAGTCAAGCCAGTACATATCAGTGATATCTATAAATGTAAATGGCCTCAATTCACCTATAAAAAGAAATAGATTGACAGAATGGATCAAAAAAAGTGATCCTACAATATGCTGTATGCAAGAAACACATCTGACCCAAAAGGAAACTTATAGATTAAAGGTCAAAGGATGGAAAAGGAACCCAGAAAAAAGTAGGGGTAACTATTCTATTTGCAGACAGCATGAACTTCAAAGCAAATATTATTAAAAGAGATAAATAAGGTCACCACATACTTGTAGTGGAAAAATTCAAGAGGAAGAACTAACAATTATAAATATATATGAACCAAATACAGTAGCACCCAACTATATAAGACAGATACTAATGGACATGAAAACCAAATACACTAGAACAAAATCATAACAGGGGGACTTAACTGCCCATTGTCACAAATAAATAAATCAACTAGACAAAAAGTCAGCAAAATAATAACAGAACTGAATCATACCTGTGAACAATTGGACTTAGTAGATGTTTACAGAGTACTCCATGCAACCACATCAGAGTACACATTCTTCTCAGCTGCACATGGGACATTCTCGAAAATAGACCATATATTATCCCATAAAACTTTCTTAAGTAAATGCAAAAGTATTAAAATTATCCTATGCATAATATTTGACCATAATGCACTGAAATTGGAAATTAATGGCAAAAGAAATTGCAAAACCTGCACAAATACATGGAAATAAAATAACAAACTTTTGAACAACTAATGGGCTACAGATGAAATTAAAGAAGAAATAAAGCAATACCTACAATTCAATAGAAATACAGAAACACCATACTGTAATCTGTGGGATGCAATGAAAGCAGTCTTAAGAGGTAAATATATAGTAATAAATTGTCATATCAAGAAAGCAGAATGAGGACAAAGAAACAACCTAATGCTCAACCTCAAGCTTCTAGAAAAAGAAGAGCAAGCTAAAGCCAAAGCTCATAAAAGAGAGGAAATTGTAAACAGTAGAGCAGAAATCAAAGCAAGTGAAACTAAAAAAAAAAGAAATACAAAGAATAAAGAATCAAAAAGCTATTTTTTTAGAGAATAAATAAAATTACAAACCCCTAGCTAACCCTTTCAAGAAAAAGAAAGAAAAAACCCAAATTCACACAATAAGAACTGAAAAGGGGGAAATTACTACAGATCCCATGGAAATTCAAAAGATCATGAATACCTACTTTGAAAATCTCTACTCACATAGAGTGGAAAACACAGAGGAAATGGACAGAATTGTAGAAACATATGAGCTACCAAAGTTCAACCAAGAGTATATAGCACTTTTGAACAACCCAATATCAGCCATTGAAATTGAAAACATAATTAAAATCTTACCAACAAAGAAAAGCCCAGGTCCAGATGGATTCACAGCTGAATTCTACAAGAAATTTAGAGAAGATTCGATGCCAATACTCCTTAAACTCTTCATTGAAATTGAGAAGAAAGCAATCCTCCCTAAATCATTCCTGGAGGCAAGTATTACTCTAATACCAAAACCAGAGAAAGTTCCAACCAAAAAGGAGAGCTATAGACCAATCTCACTAATGAACATTGATACAAAGATTCTCAATAAAATACTGGCAAATAGAATGCAGCAAATCATCAAGAACATTATACATCATGGCCAAGTGGAGTTGATTCCAGGAATGCAGGGCTGGCTTAACATATGCAAATCAATAAATGTAATACACCATATCAACAGAGCCAAAAACAAAAACCACATGGTTATCTCAATAGATGATGAAAAAGCTTTCAATAAAGACCAACACATGTTCATAACAAATCCCTTCAGAAACTTGGAATACATGGTGTCTACTTCAACCTTATAAAGGCCATGTATGACAAACCAACAGCCAACATTACACTAAATGGACAAAAACTGAAAGCTTTCACTTTAAAATCAGGAACAAGACAAAGATTTCCACTATCACCACTCCTTTTCAATATAGTTCTGGAAACACTAGCCAGGGCAATCAGACAAGAGAGTGAAATAAAAGGAATAAAGTTAGAAAAGGAAGAAGTTAAATTATCACTATTTGCACATGAAATGATACTCTATTTAGAAGACCCCCCCCAAAAAAAAACCATTAAAAGACTACTAGAGGTAATAAACAAGTTCAGCAGTGTAGCTGGATACAAAGTCAATACTCAAAAATTAATAGCATTCCTGTACACAAACAAAAAACTCAGTGAGAGAGAAATTATGGAAATATCACCCTTTACAGTAACATCTAGAAAAATGAAATACTTAGGAATCAACATAACTAAAAATGTAAAAGACTTATATGCTGAAAATTATACTATGCTGTAAAAGTACATTGAAGACGGTATTAGAAAATGGAAGGATATTCCTTACTCTTGGCTAGGAAGAACCAACATTGTGAAAATGGCCATACTTCCAGAACTGTTATACAGATTTAACGTAATACCAAACAAAATACCATTGACAAACCTCACAGAAAACACTCCTAAAATTCATTTAGAAACTGAAGAAACCTAGAATAGCAAAGGCAATTCTGGGCAACAAAGGCAAGGCAGGAGGCATCTCAATTCCTGACTCGAATCTGTATTACAAAGCCACAGTGATAAAATCAGCATAGTACTAGCAAAGAAATAGACTTGAGGATCAATGGAACAGATTAAAACATGCAAGCACAACTACAAAGACACAAGCCGCCTGATATTTGACAAAGGGGCTAAATATGTCCACTGGAAGAAGGATACTCTCTTTAATAAATGGTTTCAGAAAAATTGTCTCTCCACATGCCGAAGACTGAAACTAGATCCAAGCCTATCACCATGCACAAAACTAAAGTCTAAATGGGTCAAAGATCTAAATATTAAAACAGAAACACTAAATCTACTGGAAGACAAGGTAGGTAGAAGTCTGGGAGACATAGGGCTAGGCAAAGAATTCATGAACAAAATGCAAACTGCACAGGAAATACTTCAAAGAATGAACAACTGGAAATCATAATATTGAAAAGTTTCTGCACTTCAAAAGAAATCACCAACAGAGTGAAAAGAAACCCCACAGAGTAGGAAATAATTTTAGCCAGCATCCTCTTAGACTAAGGACTTATATGCAGAACATATAAAGAATTGAAAAACATCAAGCTCCCCAAATTCAGACCCTCTCCCAAAATGAGCATCTGAGATGAACACACAGGTCTCAGAGAAAGATCTACAAATGACAAATAAATACATGAAGAAATGTTCACCATCACTGGTCATTCGAGAAATACAAATTAAAACAACACTGAGATTTCACCTCACTCTGGAAAGAATAGCTGCCATCAAGAAATCAACTGATAACAAATGTTGGCGAAGCTGCAGGGAAAAAGGAACACTGCTCCACTGTTGGTGGGAATGTAGGCTGGTGCAACCACTATGGAAATCCATATGGAGAATTCTCAGAAGACTAGGATTGGAAGCTCCTTTCAATCCAGCTATTCCTCTCCTGTGTATTTTCCCAGAAGAACTGACAAGTTCATATCACAGTGATATATGTGCACCATGTTCATAGCAGCACAATTTGTATTAGCTAAATCTTGGAAACAAGCAAGATGCCCATCAACTGCAGAGTGGATGAAAAAGATGTGGTATTTTTATACAATGGAATGTTACTCAGCTATAAAAAAGGATGATCTTGAGGCCTTCATAGGTAAATGGAGACAATTTGAGACTATCCTCATTAGTGAAATAAATAAGAATCATATTTATAAATATCACATTTGTCTCTAGTGTAAAAAGTAAATAAGAACTATAAGAGTAATAAAACCCAAAATGTGTGATTGCTATTGTAAAAAAGAGAGGAAAAGAAAGGGCTCTAAGGGATATAACTGCATGTATGTTTGAGTGTGTAAAATAGATGACCATATTGCTGAATCTTTGTTGGATCTTTGAGCAGAACTGTTTGCAGTCTCACTATTTGAATGTGTACTATGTAAGCTTTAATTTTGTAACTTGAACAACTATATCCAAGAAGACAATATGTAATTTATCAACTAGTGATTTCTTAGTGATTTTTTCTCTTTTTTTTTTCCTTTTAGAATTCTGTATTGTTTCTACACCTTTTTTCTGTTTTGCTTTTTTTCTCTCTTTAAATGAAATTTTAAAAATGTGCAATTGCTATTGTAACAAAGAGAGGAAATAAGAAGTGCTATAAAAGATATAACTGCAAGTATGTATAAGTGTGTAGGATTGATGACCATATTTCTAAGTTTTTTTTAGATTGTTGAACAAATCTGTTTGCAGCTTCACTACTTGAATGTTCACTTTGTGTGCTTTAATTTTGTAACTTGAACAACTATTTCTAAAAGGACAATATGTAATTTATCAACTAGTGATTTTTTTATTGTTTATCTTTTTTAAAATTCTGTATTATCTCTACCATTTTTTTGTTTTTCTCTTTTCTAAAAAAATGTTAAAAAAAGAAAAAATGCAAGCAAATTAAGCTAGAATTTTGCTTCCTTCAATGTCAAAATAAATAACTTGAAACAATCATCCCATTGTGACCACTTAAAAAAATAAACAGACAAAATATCAAATCAATTCTACTTGAAAGCTTTGATACCTTTATAAATTGAAAGAGAATGAAGACTTGTAATGTAATCAAAAGCAGCAGAAGGAAGTGATTCCACATTTCAGGGAAAATGGGACTTGCTCTTTTCTGTGAAAAGGAACTACTAAGCCTTGAAGATCACATTGCTTTACAAATCCTTCAAGAGTAAGGCTGTAAGGATTTGTGTAATGGGTGGTGTGAGGAGGCTGCACCTGGTGAGTAAATGTAAGCCCGTCCTACAGGTGGATGCTCAGTTTGCAGTCATCTCAATCTTTGCGAAGGGGATCACATGGCAGAAGCAATGTGAATCTGTTTGGAGACAGATAACCTTTCCCTAGATTTCAATCTGCTTTCTTAAACATTTTTGCAAATATTGTTATCAGACACATAATAAGAGTTTTCAGCAAAGTAGAAGAACCGAAAGTGTCTTTAATTAATAAAAAGTAATTACAAATGTCTGTAATTGTATCATATCAATGGATGAAGAGTAAATACTTTTGTTTGTTATCCATAAAGGCAAAGGCACTTACTCTTGTCATTTGCTATCCAACACTAAAGAAGGAGCACTCAGTTTTGGCAATATTGGCCTTTGGAACCAAAAATTCTTCAGTGTAGGAGTTTTCCTATGGAACATGGAATTTTAGTAGCATAACTGGCCTCTACCCATCAGATCCCAAAATTGCTAAGATCTTGTGTGGCAGTCAATGTATATACATTGTTTAACCTCTCCCACAGGGCAGAATCTCTGAATTGAAAACCATTACTCTTTGGAAGATCAAACTGATAAAACATGATGGAAAGGAAAAACAAAAGGAAAAATGGAGAGAGAGAGGTAAAAAGTGTAGAAGGGCAGAGGAAAGGTAAGAGGAAAAGAAAAAAGGAGAGAAAAAGAGTGGACAGAAATTCCAGCATAACTCTAATGCAAGAATGATAAGACTTCTACACAGAAAACTACAAAACATTATTTAGAGGCAAAAAAACCCATTAGTAAATATTAAAAAATTAACTGCTCGATATTCCAAAATATCACCATACTAGATACTGTGGCAAGTATTGAAATCTCAAAATACTAAATATTATACAATATAGAAATATTCAGTAATAAAATGAAATAATTTCTTTTCTATTTGACCAATAGATTCAGTACACAATCATATTACCTTGGGTAAGTAATCTGAGTGGGCACTGGGCAAATAAAAACAAAATTGCCAATAATATTTACTAATGGTCATTACCGTTAACAGTCAAATAAATAAAAATTAAAACCATAATACTAGAGCTAGCCATAAAATTGCTAAAATTACTTGTGAGGCATATATTCATAGCAAGTCTCACAACTACTATGTAGGAATACAAATCAAGATAACTGCTTTAGTAGCAAGGTCAATAGTATCAATGGCATTGAAAATGTGTAACTCCACACCTATGTCAACACTCGATAAAACAAGGTCAATATTATCAATGACATTGAAAATGTGTAATTCCATGAGCATGTCAGCACTCAACAAAGAGTGTCCTGGAAAGTGTGTCATTTCTAACATAAAAACTGCAATGGGAGAAAAATCAAAATGTTCATCATAGATAGAATGAATGCATGAGTAACTTGAGAAACACTGATTCTCTAGAAACTAAACAGCAACACAGTGAATAAATTACCACTACCCAATGATATAGATGAGTCTCACAGACACAATGGCCAGATAAAAAGCTAGACACAATAGAAAATGCATTGTGCAATTACAGACTTACATAGCTGCAAAACAAAAACAAGTAAACCATAATGTTCTGTATGGTGGTTTAGGAAGAACAAATATAATGCAAAGGAGAAATTATTTTAGTGCAATTGAGAACATTATCTTCCTTTGGTGGGAAACATGGAAGAGATTAGGAGAGTCTTGAGGGTTTTTTTAGGGAAATGACAAGATGCTGTTTCTTGACCTGATGAAATTAGGTGAAAATTCACTGGATGCTTCTTTGCATGTATGCACACACCCTGTTCTCCATGAGCCTCAGAATTCACAACAGAAAAGATATGAAAGAAAGCAAACCAAAAATAAGCCATTGCTATAAATTTGAAACTTCAGAATCTCTGTAAAAGACTTGGAGTTTTACACTTGAATTAAATTATTTTGTCCTGTTAAATTACCTTCCTGGTGTTTATACACATGAGCATAGTATGTAAGGAGAAAAATGCAAACACATAAGAAGTGAGAGACAACAGTGGGATTAATATAAACAAGCAAGGCAAAAAGTAAAGAAGATAAAATCTAGCAACAAAGGGTAAAATAACTATATTAAAGTAAACACATTTTTAGTTAACATACAAATAAATAAAGCATTAAGGAAATTTTAATTTTCTCACCTAGATAATTGTTCTGTAGATCTACCCACATTCATGCACATGTGTCACTTAACACTTTACAGCACCACAAGGTAGAAATTCCTAAAACCTGACTGAGTGAACTTGAGGGAGCAACGTCTACCTTGTCACTTATGAATAGTTTTATTTCTTTGTCAGGTTGCCTCCTCCCTGGCAGCACCTTCTTAGGAAGTCGTAATTTGGAGGCAAAGACATATTTCAGTATGAGCTCTTTGAGGTCAGGAATATTCTCCTTCCTCTTCCCCCCACCCACTCCTTTTCAATCCTTTCCTCCTCTTTTCTACATTTGCTTTTTGGGTAAAAGCATGAGGCAAAGATTACAGACATAAGAAAATATCAATTCTGTTCTCTACAACAGTCACAAAGGTTTTTGGCATGCAGTTCGTTTGACCAATGCTCCTTTTTGAAGACCAAGAAAAATGATTAAGACTTTAAAAATATAATGAATGCATTCATTGTATATTGCAAACATATACTAATGAAAACATGAAAAGTCAAAACAGGGCTTAAGAGCACACTAGGTGATAGGAGAAGGACAGAAGAATCTACATCTATCATACGAAGCATGCACTGGGTTAAAACGGCCCTCTGTGGCTAATCTTTGACATGTTTTAGTGATTTCTTTTGTTTTTGGCAGAACTTTGATCTTTATTTGATCTTATGCTTTTTCTTTTACACTTAAATCAAGGCTTCAAATCTGTTGTTAGATCTCCACTTGTCAAATCATAATTGGAAGTTACAGAGTAGGTCTCCTCTCATATTTCATCTTAACCACTGCGTGGCCAAGTTATAGCTGTCTCATACCCAAATCAATACCCGCAGGGCAGATTCTTAAAGAAAGTAAAACTGTGCTGCAGCCCTGGTGTGAATAATGTGCCCTGACTTTCAACCTGCAATAAAATGCCATTCACATCCTGCCAGTACCAGGCAGGTAAATGTGTCCCGCAAGTAAGCAAGAACCAGGCCACAACAGAAAGCAGGACTTTCCACTATGCATTTTACAGATGGCAGGCTGCACTGAAAAGCTACCTGTCCTCAGCTCAGACTCTAGTTTAAACTGCAATGGGTAATAAGACACCTCCCTTGAGTCCTAACCCATCTAGCCCAATTGTCAAAATGTTCAATAGAAAGAAACAGAAAACAATCTGATCTGTCAAGCTTTTTATTAGCTTCCCCTAAGTGATATCTGAGGGCTCTGATATAACCATGAAACTGCCACAGTCAAATAAAATAAAAAATAACAGAAATCAAGTAAAGCCAGGTTAGTTTCAAACATCCTCAGAGTAAGTGCCTCTGCTTCTTACATTACTCCCTCATCTCAGGTCACAGGGAGGTGTGAAAGCAGGTGCAGAGGTGTGCAGACAAAATGCCTCAGGCAGCACTCACAAATATATGAAGGAGGACCTTCCAAAGTTGGTCACACAAGAATGATTCTTTCAGGAAAGAATGACAGAAGAAAACGAGGGTATGAGACTAAAAATTGTCAGAGACTGATAGGAAAAAAAACTATCACATGCAAAAATACATTATGATTTCCTGCAAAATAAAAATGGAATATGCAGGTTGAAGGGGACCAGAATGGGTGAAGAATATCAGATAACATACCATACCCCATGATGTGCATAAGCTGTCACAGTTTTGATGAAGCTAGAGTACTAGCAAAATCACAACTCTTTCAAAAATAGTTCATTCACTGCAAATGCATGTATTTAGCTACAAGTTGGCTAGCAGTTGAGTAATTTGAAATCTGATTACTTAGCAATACACAAATAAATAAAATACATTTTCAGTTGCCCATAAAAGTTGCTCTCTTCTCCTAAAATCTTACCCAAGCATCCCAGGATGTAGTCTGGCTTTCTTTATCAAGAAAATCTAAACTGCTTCCTAAGGGACTTCTTTGGCAAGACATAGCATCAGAAAGAACACATTTCCCTCACCCATAAAACACTTTAGTCAGAACAAATTCTTACCCTACTTGTCCAAGATACAGGCATGCCAATTAATACATGACCACATTTAATTTTCAAAGGTGTCATTTTCTAGTAGTATTTAAATTTATGAGGACTAATCCATTTAAATGCGTGAATGAGAACTAAAATACATCTACCTCATCATAAATGAAGATTAATATATCTGGTATTCTTTGTCTATCCCCACATGGCATATCCATTTTGTTATAAGGTGAAATTGAATTTCCATGGAACTTTCCTAGCAGACTACACAGACAAAGAACACTAAACGTTAAATTACCTACTTTTACCTTTTGAGCAGTCATACTCCAAAAGATTAAGGTACTTCATAGGAATACTAGACTGGAAGTCAGAACCAGGAGCTCTAGGCTGAATTCTGCAGCTTGCTCACTTGTTAAGTGACATATTTTCTGGGCTGCAGTTTAACCTCCAAAGATACTTTTTCAAACACTCTCAAACAATGTCCAAAAGTAGAACTGTTTTAATAATATGTATTATCAGAAGATAAAGTAGGAACATCTAACAACAAACAACCTCAGAGATGTCACAAAACCCAGTGTGATAGCTCCGTAGTTTTGAGCTAAACTTGGGTGGTTCTCAGAGAGTGCATGTGCCACCTGTTGTAGTAAGGAAGTCACATGAGTCACATGGAAGCCTGCAGCAAGAGGAAAATCAGCAACACCAATCCTATTATGTGAAATATTGATGTTCTGTTCATGGATGTGGCATTAATTTTTATTTTTTCAACTACTACCTTAAGTTTAGCCTTGCCTTAATTACTGAGTGTTCTGGTATTCATTTACATTTTGTAACCCAGGCCAGTGTATTCATAAGCTTTACTCCAGTGCTATTTCTAGATCATTCCTCTATGACTACCTTTGTGGGTCCAGTTAAACACAGGTAAACAAATCAGCACACTCTTGTGCGAACCTTACAATCTGGATTCAAATTTGTAGAAGATATCAATTATTTCATAAGCATCTACTCAGGATCTACTGTCTAAAAGGATCATACCTTTTATGAAAGTATGATATAAGAGATTTGGGAACAATTGGTTGTGATCAGTGATATCAGCAGAATTTTACCACAACAATTGGCTTAAGATTTTTGTAATAAGTCATAGCGCATTTACTTAAATGTGCTATTTTAAAGAAGAAAGTTAAACCCTAAATAAATACAAAATACAATCCTTTAAATATTGCCCACAGTGTTCTTTCTTTGTGATTTCTTATTCTTCCCTGACTTGTTTTAAACTTCAAGCTTTTGCATAATGAAGCATACAAGGTGTATAACCTAGATCAATCTCTTATGGTAGTATGTGAGTCTGAGTTTCTAGTTAAGAGTATGATCATAAAATTACTCCAAATTCCCCATCTCTTGCACTATTGTATCTGAGGGAATTTAGCATTATGAGATGCCCAAATTACTGCTCAAGAAAAATCTCTGAATACACAAATAAATGGAGTGAATAAATAAAAGAATAGATTTGCAAAACTGTGAGCTAACCATCTGTAACTAACCCTAAGCATTATTATGCTTTGCAAAATTCTGTCTGAAATTTAATTTTGCCCTTGAGCAGTATGACAAAATGAAATAATCCAAGTAACTTGCAAAATATGTACATATCTCTGGGAAAGGTTGCAGGAAGATTGTCTTAAATTTTATAATTTGGAATTCCTAAGGGGTTCTTCATTGAAGGCTTTGGGTGATATGCTCAATAATAATCAATTCTAAGTACCCTAAAGTACACTAAAGAGTCTAAAATCCTGGAATAGGTACTAGATCAAGGTGGACAGCAAAGTTACTATTCGGATCAGTAGTTAAAGGATATATCTTGTGCCCTTATGCCCATAGCATTGAATAAGCCTGGGAAAGAGGCAAGTTCTGAACTTTAGATTTAACTGCACCATAATTAACTTTAAAAATCAACTAAGGTGGCTGTCTACTTGAGAGAGTAAAGCTAATTCACAAGAATATACCTGGATTATCATTCTAGGAACACACACACACTTTTAAAATTTAGGTAGAGCATTTTTACTATAACATATAGTGAACCTTGTAGAGTTCAGAAATGAATTTCATAAGACTATAAAAATCTAGATCTCACACAAATTGAAGAAGAAAAATGCACAGGATAATAATTTATTTTACTTAAAATGCTTTTAAAACATCGATGTGTTCCTATAAATGGCTGTGAATAACTTGTTCACTTTAAAAGATACCATGAATATTTTATTTTTTAAGTGAATAAAACACTGACTGAATAGGACTACTCTGTAAAAAGGAAAAGCTAATTACACCAATTATATTTTGCATGTCTGCATTTCTGTATGGGCATTCTGATCTATCTTACAGTGAAGCCAGTACAGAGTTATGCGCCAGCTGCAAAACTTCTACAGCCTTTAGCGATAATGAGTTTAGCCTCTACTGATAGGAAAATGCAAGAGTTAAGGCTTGGGAGTCTTTAAACTCTCCTGAGAGATTTTTCTTAATGTAGAGCTTGCTTTCATCCCCCAGTCTGCCACTTCCTGAAAACAGAAGAGATATGCCCTTTTCATTCCGTGCTCCTGGAGTAATTATAGGCTCAGGTAATGGGTCAGTGGGGCACTGGGGACTTCTATATGCCAAGGGGAGAGAAATCAATGTCAACACTCTTACAAAAACAGCCCAGTGTTAGTGTCGCTGTGACTTGTCCTAGGGAATCACCGGGACCTTGATGGCATCTCTAGTAAAGACAAACAGTGTCTCAGAATCAAAACTCCATATTTTATCTCCATCCTGGGAGAATGGCTTGCAACAAAGGACAACAAGCACTGTCAGAAGAAAAGTGAGTTGTCCTCTGTTTTCATGGCTAAGTGGCCCTATGGGAAATCAAATATTTTGAACAAATACCTCTGTGTGCTGATTGTTCCCAGTGTGCTGGTGTGTGAGTAGCAGTTCAGAGAATTATTTATGTAAAGATCACCTTGCCTGTTTTCTCAGGCCTAATAATACTTTGTGTTAGCACTGCTGCTAAAGGGTTCCAATAAAATACATGGATTAATAGTTATGCTTCTCATTTTGTTCCATCCAATAATTTCATGGCTCAGGCCCCAAAGATTAATAAAAAGAGCTCTGTTAGCTAGTCCCTACTTTCCTGTTTGACTTAGTGGCCTCAGAGTGTCCATAGGCGACCCGAGCAAGTACACTGCCCAGTGCACACTCAGGGATGACTGCCCATCTGTACAGCTCCAGGGTGAAAACCCATCATCCACCCTTAATTCTCCCAATCAACCCTGAGCTGTGAATCAACCTTTGACACTGTGGCGGGAGATGCCTCCTGGGAAGGATTTCAGATTATAATTGTTTCCCCCTCAGTTTGCTCCTGCTATATCATATGTGTATAGCAAATACTTACTGTTATTAGGGAAGTAAAATAATTCCAACCTCCTGAGCTAATGTTGATTGTGAAGAACTAGGACTAAGGTTAATGTGCTCTGGCATTGAAAGCCACATCATTTCCACCACCATGGGCTGCAGAGTACTGAAATTTATAAAGTCATTGTGACTCCTCCCTGCATGTTCTGGGTGAAGAGTGCTGCTGATATCAGAGCTGAAAAGATGGTACACACTTCTCAGTCTTAAAGTGGATTCCCCCTCCACCCAGCCATTTTTTGCAACCTTTCTTTGGACGCTCAATATTACAGTAGAATTAGATAACTGAGTACACAAGAGATGTCACAGCTCACAACTTGTACAGACATAGCAGTGTCATGAAGTAGGTTATCCCAGCACTGATTGTGGTTCTCTACATGGGGACATTGGCATTTCTCTCTGTGTACTTATTTCCCTCTCTTCCTTCAGGCCTTTCTTCCTCTGGTTCCTTCTGTCTTTATCATTCTCCTATTCCTCTTCCAGCTTTTATCTCCTTCTCTCCATCTCTCTCTTCTTCATTTCTTTCCTCTTCTTCTGTATCATCTCTTATTCCATTTCAGTAACTAAAAAATTACCTTTCTTTTAGTCTTGCTCTTTGTGCCTGTTACAGTATTTGAAACTAAGAGGTTGCCAAACATTCTTCTTTAATTAGAACTGATATCTTAGAGGAACTGATATTCTTCTAATCTTATGAGTATAGGGGGAAAAGATGAGATTTGAGGTCCCTGCATTAGTGAAACTTGTATTCCTATAAGCTTAAGCTGAAATTATGTGGTCCTCCACTAGCTCATACTCTGAGACAAGCCTTTATTTATTTCAAATTTCATTACAATAAAAATAGCATTTAATAACTGAATTTATTTGTTATTTCTAGCTGTGAATCTAAAGCTACTCTTCTTAGATTCCAATGTTCTTCATGTAGTTACTTTTATATACCAAGAACTGATTATTTAATTTCTTCTTACTTTCAGGGATTAAAAGACACACAAGTAATATTCAATAATTATTAGCTATTATTAGTATTATTTAAGCACTCAGCTAATTGCATTAATATATTATCTCATTAATCCCATCTCATTTCACAGATTAGTAAAACAAAACTCAGCTCTTATTTGCTAAAACAGTGCAGTTTGAACTCAGCTATAGTAGAAGTGAAATTAAATTCTGTGTGATACCATGTGCTTCTGTTATTTGAAGCTTAATGATAAATTTTTTTTGAAATAGTTCCAGATTATAACATAACTGGAACATAACAAAAGTAGGCAGTTAAAAGGATTCTCAAAAGCAAAAGCAGGGACATTTAAAATATCAAAATCAGAAATGATAATAACCTACTGAAAAAAATGAGGATTTATTAGTCCACAGGGAAATAAATGGATAAGTAATAGGGAGAATAGAATAGTCCTAGTTTGGTAGAAGGCAAAGTAGTAAATGTGGAATAAATTTCTAAGGAAAAAAAAACTCTTCATTTGGTAACTTACTAGTAATAATTCATTTAAGCAAGAAACATAAGTGGACATTAATATTAATGGAGGAAAACAGGAAGAGGGATAGAATTTTACATTATCTCCAAATATGTTCCTATAAAAAATAAATTATAAAGAGGGAGAGTATATATAAAGTGGATAAAGCTGGCAGTAAAGATATGGTGAATGGTCTAATTTAGCTCCCCATCAATGACAGGACAAATTGACATCACATCCTTCCTGATAGGAAGCAATGTAAACAATAAGCATTATTCCTGTAATATCTCAATCAAAAATGCATAACCCAGCTCTAATCCAAGCCCTGAAAGAAAATAACCTCCAGCCCAGATTGATGTACCCTGCAAAACTGTCACTAGAAATTAATGGAGAAACAAGATGCTTCCATGACAAAGAGGAACTGGGGGAAGCTGTGACCACCAATCCAACCCTACAGAGAATATTGAAAGACATTCTAGAGAGAGAGAAAAAAAATACCAGAATTTTAGGAACAGTGGTAGAAAGGCCTCAATAAGGACGCAGGCAGTAGAATGAAGAAGAAAGGTAGACAAATAAAGGCAGAAAAATAGTATAGCAGAAATGAGGTAGACACGGATGGCTAGAATCTTTCATACAGATGGCCTTGATACACTATATTGGTAATAGTGTACCAGGATTTAAAACCTACATTACTCACACCACTCTGCTTAGATGTATTATATTCTTTCTGTTCCAGTCATTCTACTTGTACTAGATTTGAAAGCACAGATAGCTCTTCCAAATATAACAGGATATACTATGGTAATCATCCTTAATTTCCTATTAACTTAATCTAAATCTCTGCATAACTGACACTGTTTTATCATGACTGATCATAATCGAATCTGGTTTGTTAGATCACTGTTTTGTATTGATAGATTTTATTCAAAGCTGTTATGATTGATAGTGTCAAGTCTGAGAGTATAGGCAACTGCACTGAAGATGACAAGATTCACTAGAATATCACTCTGGTTTGATTATTACCTGCCTTTGAAGTTTTATACTGTCTACAATGTTTTATTTTTGCTAATATTGTTATTTACTGCTATATTCAATTTTAGTGCTATTTTAAACTATGCCTAATGACATAGACAATTCTATTGAAGATAATAAGAAACAACACAGTAATCATTGTAAATCACCTTGTACTGTAGTTTTGTATCATTTTTGGTTTCATGTTTTTATAGAAATTTGTTTCATTTTGCCTTGCTATGTTTTGCTTTTCCCTCTACTACAGAAAAGATAGAAATACATGTAGAGACCCATGCATGCATAGCTGTTTACAGTCTCACTGCTTGAATATCTACTTTGTATGCTTTAATTTTGTAACATGAACAACTATTTCTAAGAGGACATTATGTAATTTATCAACTAGTGATTTCTTACAGTTTATCTTTTTTTAAATTATGTATTAGCTCTACCCTTTACATGTTTTTTTCTCTTTAAATAAAAATAAGAAACATAGGCAAATTCACACCAGTAGACATTCCCCAAAGTCAATATTTCATATTTCAAAACAAAAGTTTCATGGTTATGAAGATCAAAGAAAAAATGGGGGAAGGAAGAGATTGAAGGAAACTGGAAGATATGATAATTGGGTGTGATCTTAGATTTTATTTTTTACTCATAAAGAGGCCATTGGGATATTTTATGAAATCTAAATAATTTCTCTTCTGAAGGAAACATAAAAATATTTCATCTTATATTTGAAATCTTCCATTGTTTGAAATACTTTCTAAAGACAGGGAAAAAGCTTTATTCTCTAAACAAAACAGTTTTTTCATTCATTGACAAATTTGAGAGAATGTAGTGATCTGTATGCTTAAATATAATTCTAAAATGAAAGTACTAATTGTGACATTTAATCAACTAGAGAAGTCCCAAGAACTGAGACATTATAGAACATTGACACAGTCTGAGACAGTGTCTTTTATGAAGTGAGCCGTGTTCCCCGAAATTGGTATTCTGAAGACCTAACCCTCAAAGTGACTGAGTTTGTAGAAGGCAGCTCTCGGAAGTAATTAAGTTAAAGGCAGGTATCTCAATAGGATTTACAAGAGGAAAAAGTGTCACCAGTTCTCCTTCCCTCACTTGCATCCTATTCTTTGTTATTCCATGTACACAGAGAACATTGCGCACACAAGACTGTCAGAAACTGGCCATCTAAAATCCGGAAAGAGAGCCATTGAAATTTACCAGGATATTAATCACAGAATTCTAATCTGGGAGAAAATACATATCTCTTGCTTAAATCACCTCTTTTGGAATTCTATTATAGCAGCTTAGGCAGACTACCACAGCATCGTAATACAGATCAGATCTATTTTGGACTTAAAAGATTGGTATCTTTGTCTACCTTTTCCAGGGCAGATTTGAGCTACTCATAAATAAATATTATTTCAAAATAATGTCATGGCCTGTATGTAGTAAGAAGGCAAATGCTTTTTAATAAAGGGCTTTGCAATAATTTAAGATTAGTAGAGCAAGATCTTGCAGGTACCAGTGGGGTGTGGTATAAGCAGAATGAAGGCCTGTGTGGGTAGAACATAAAAGACCAACAGGAAACAGACCTGCTCCCTCCACACTCAAGAATAACCCATTTAGCTTATATCTTTGAATGTATTGAAGATGAAGAAAGCTGCAAACAAAAAAGGTCTACAAATAAAACTAAGCTTGTCTATAGAAGATCTTCAGCAAGTTTGATATAAAATTATGTCTTCTGAGTAATTTCACAGTGCAAGCACATGCTAAGTATAGCAAGTTTTGTCACAGTAGGCTTTTATTCCTTCCACCCTTTCTGTATTACATTCTAAGGTCTTATTTTCAAAATGATAAAAGCCACCTCTACTTTGATCGATTTTCCTTCCTCTCCCCTCCCTTCTTCCTCTCTCCTCCTTCCCTTCCTCCTCCTGTCCTCCCCTCTCCACTCTTCTCCTCTCCTTTCTTTCTTTCTCTCTCTTGGTATGTCTGTCTAACTACATTATTGAATTTTGTAAATTTTTGAATATATATTTTGTGTGAATATTCTATTCTAAATATTAATACATTTCATTTTATTACAAAGTGAAAGTGATTTTTAATAGTATTTATGGTAATACTATCATGGACAAGGACATAATTATCATATTATAAACTGCAAGCTGAGTTTTCAACAATTGCTTGGACTCTCTGCTTAATACCTCTTTTCTCCTATTCTACTCTACTCTCTCTATATATTGATACCTAGTAAAATAAAAACTTAGAGTGTGTCTCTAGAACTCATCATGAAGATGTATACTCCAATATAAAGCTCCTCCATTATATTTTGATGTCTCCAGTTGCCATATTTTTTATTTCCTACCATCTCCACTTCTTAATTATGGGTTTCCCATGAAAACAAACCAACAAAATCTAGATGTGACACACAAATCAACCAAACACAAATTAAAAATCTACTTTTTAATCTACAAATTGCAACTCAAAGTGAATATTGGACCATAATTGTTAAGTTATTCCTGAATGTCTCATTGAAAGCTATATTTGTATTGATACAATACAAGAAATTCTTGTGCATTTTGTATTATTTTTTCTTGCACACTCCTGAGGATATATTGAAAATACATTTACTGATTTGAAAAAGACTGAGTGCCTACTCTGCACATATTTTAGAAAAATGTCTGTTTCAGTTATAGGATAAATAATGCTCTCATTCCCTCAAAAAAGAAGATAACCATAGCCTAACATTTGATTTTATATATATGAATGCATTAAGGATTGTTAAAAGAAGGATAATTTCCTGGATTATTCAGGTGATGCCAGTGTCAGAGGAGCAGGAGGTCAGAGTTCAGAGAGGGGGAAGCTCGAGTTTGAAACAATGCTAAGAAGGGGCCATGAGCAATGAAATTCACTGACACCTTGACCTGAGCCCAGCTGCACTGACTTTAGTCTCCTGCCCACCAGTACAGAAGCTAAAATACTTGTGTTGGCTCCAAACACTACATTTGTAGTAATATATTACAATAAAATTAAAATTAACATAATTTTATTGCATACTTAAAAAAAAACCCTTAAAACATTATCTGAAATACTTTCCCTCAGTTCTGCCAGCAAAGATAACTATGCGTCCCTGTGCCAGACAGAGGATTTCCATGGGGAGATGAAGAGACCTTCGAATCACACATTTCACTGAAGACCTGTGAGAAGATTTCTCTATACTTCCACAAGCCATCCAGGGTGTTCACTCTTTTCAGACTATATTTTGTGGGTAAACCTGTCTCTTAAAATGAGCATCAGTTATGGGAACTGGAATGAACTTCTATTTATTTTTTATAAAAATATTGCAAAATGATATGTACATTCTCATCATGGGTATTATATATTAATAAAAGTGTCCAATGCTTTATTTTAATGTTTTTTATTTTAATTTTCTAATTATTTTATTTTAATTAAAAATAACTAAGTTCTATTAGGTTATGTTGCCAATTATAATTATGATACTTAGAAACTAAAACTACTCTCACAGCCTGTAAAAGCAAAATATAACCATAAGTGACAGTAAGCTTTCATTTAATAGAGTTTGATTATCTAAATAAATGTCATTATGTTGCTATCTTCTATTATATAGTAGACCTATTTAAATGCATCCAAGTGTTAAAATAACAACAGTAAATGTTAAAAATAAGATCAAAGTAATAGAAAAACCCTGTTTCAAATTTTAAAAATAAAATTTTAAAAGGCCTGGATTCAGTCTCCAGTATGGTAAAAATAATAATAATGGAAAATAGATAATTAGAAAGTATTTAAAATTAACCTGAGCATAGGCCAGAATAAATAGATAATGATGAATCACTGGAGATATACAGAATGAAATATATTTCATCAAATATTCTATGATGTCTCTGATGGAATTCCCTATTCTAGACCTTTTAACTGCTTTCATTTCTACTAACACATAATTTAATCTTAAATTAATTTTAAAATGCCAGCAAAGTTTCACTGAACTATTTATGAATTTACTTTCAGCTCATGCTATGAATTTTCCTGCAGATTTAAGAATTCCACAGGGATCCTGAGATATTTGACAACCTTGTGATGTGTTGTCAAAAAATAATACAAAACAAGAATGGTGATGAATGTTTCACACACTAGGAAATGGGGCTAAAAGTGACAGAATCATAAAGGGAAATGAAAATTGGGGGTTTAATATTCGTCAGTTATAATTCCTTAAAAAGGCATATTGGCTTCAGAAAAGGAAGAGAGATACTACATATTTGGTTAAAAAGTTTTTTCTCCCAGTTTGAGATGTTGCACATATGTTCTTTTATCCATGAGTTTGATAACTAAAGGAACATAAATTTTATTACAAAACTAATGTAATACAATTTAAATGGATACTAGTAGCTCAAATATTTAGGTCTCAAGCTAAAATATCTTTAGAAATATGTATAAATATTACTACAAAGTAAAATAAGTAAAAAAGAAAATCATAATGTCACTGATTGGTATTGTCTTAAAATTCTAATCTTAAAACTTCTTCATTTGTAATTCTGTGGATGACAAGGTTTGGATAAAGCACCTTAATCCCCAAACCAAGGTATTCTATTTGTTATTCTCTCAGACTGACTCCTTATTGTTGCCAAGGAAACAGCCAGAGAAGAGCAAAGCAGACTTTTTCATCTGGTGAGAGGATGATGGGAATGGATGAGAGAGTTGAGCAAGGTCAGGCATTTACCGCTGAATACAAATCTGTCATGCCTAATAGATGAAGCTCTTTAGTTTCTGTGCTGTTCAGGCTACTCCCAGCAGCCAAGGAGAAAATAAAAAAGACACTGAAGCATGAATGCCAATCAGCCTGTGCTGGCAACAGTTATGTATTTACATGTGCCATAGCAGCTGTCCTAGGCTTGGCTATGGATGAAAAGACAAATTAAATAGGTGTCAATAATTATAGAAGGTCAGAATCTAAATCCTGAAGGTATCCTAGTAAGATCAAACAGATGGGATTTTGTTGCTCTAGCCTGCTAACATGGCTAACACTTCCTTTTCTGAGATGAGATTTCATAACCTGTCATAGACTCAAATATAGGGAGCTGAGGAAACTTTCCTTCAGTCCTCTCTTGGTTATTTCCTGGGTTCAATATTCCATTGGTATATATTAGCAAATATTATACATTTAGGTCTCTTTTACTATGATATGTGATATAACAATAATATATTCTTCAAAATAATACCTGAAAACATAATACATTCCATAAGGCACTCTTCCAAGCATCAGGGTGTTTTTTTGTTTTTTACCTTCTTGGCACAGGTCATAGAAGAATTGAGCCAACCTCTAGAACCCCAAAAGACATGATTAAGTATCAGGAAGTAAGAGAATGCACCAACCTTGCAAGTTGGTGTTTAGGGTTCTGCCTGCTACTTTAATGTAAATCAGTACTTGCTATTGAGTATATTTTCTAATATTCCTTTCTTTATGGTACCAGCCACCTTAATATCTACTGCAAGAACTGAGATAAATTAGGAATAATCATTTTCACTGAAAAACAATTTTTTTCTCAAGGTTTACTACCTTCGGGAGAACATGAGTGTCTATGTCAGAACTGGGACTTTAGTGTATTGAGACAACAGAAGTTAAAAATTCTCAAAGCTTAAATGTTAGCTACTCCTCAAATTAGAAAGAGATATAAAATACTCAGTTATGTTGTGGTAACACAAGTTAATGCCAAAGAATAATACCACTGATCAAACAATTAATTGGCATGACTTTACAGAATACAATTATGACATAAAATTATTTTAAACTAAAATGACATAAAGATTTAGATCAAGAATTCTCTGTATTATACATCAAATGAAATTAAATTATTTAGTAAGCTAGACCAAATTACTAAAAGGATAACTTAATATGGATGTATAATAGGGATGAATTATGTGCAAGACACAGTAGGTGCAGAGACAAGAGTTACAATATTATTTTTAGGAAACTACAAAGATATTCTAAAAATCAGAAGATAATATAAATATAATCAAGGCCAGCATGGATGACAAACTGAGATCTTGTATCAAAATAAAAAATAAAAAGGATTTGCTTAAAAACTAATGTAGTTTAATGGTACATTCTGTCTAGGTTTAATCCTTAATACATTGAAAAACAAAATCCAAACTCATAGAATTATGTTATTCTTTATACTAAAACAACATTAAAATATAATTTGAATATAATCATTAAAATTAAAAGTGTATTTTTTTTAATTTTTGTTTTAAAAAGAATAAAACCAAATGAGAAAAAAAATGGGGTCAATCAAAACAAAAGGATGGACATAGTACATAATTTAAAACCACAATACCAGGTGATCTACAATGGTTACCATGATGTTTCTTGTTATCTTCAATAGAATTGCCCGTATCATCAGGTACAATAAGATTGAACATAGCAGTATGGGACAAAATCAATAAAAACAAAACATTGGAGACATTATAGGACTTCAAAGGAGGGTAATAGTAAAACCAGAATGGGTGTCATAGTGAATCTTATTGTGTTCAGAGTAGTTGCCTATACTCTCAGACTTGATACTATCAAGCATAGCAGATTCAAATAAAATCAGTCAAGAAAAGACAGCAATTGAACTAAACAGATTCAAATAAAATCAGTCAAAACAAGATAGTGAAAGCAATATAGGGTTTCTGATTAATTTAATGGGAAATTTAAAATGTTTACAGTAGTATATCCTACTATCTTTGGAATAGCCGTCTATGCCCTCAAATCTAGTACAAGTAGATAAACTGAAACAGAATATAACCAAACTAAACAGAGCAATGAAAGCAATTTGGGTTTCAAATCATGATACAAGATTACCAATCTCCTCTGCCTTCCCCGTTTAAACAATTCCTCCCCTTTCACTTTCACATGGTGCATTGTACATTTTGTATCCCACTAACTCCTTTAGTTTTTAGATTAGGGAGGTAACCCATTTACCTAAGTGGTTCTGAACATTTTTACCCCTGAGCTTAGTCTCAAGTTGTATCCATTTACCTACAATAGCCTCAAGGTTTTCCTTCCTTATAGCTGAGTAGTTTTCCATTGTATAAAAGTGTTACGTCTTTCCAAACAATCTGCAACTGATGGGTGAGCTACCCCCACTTTTTTCTGGTTCCCTGTCACATAGAGCATTATTTTCTCATCTTTGACTTTCACACCATAAACCCTCTTTCAGGTTAAATATATTTCTTATATATAGCATCTTGGTGGACACTATCTCCTGATCTGCTCTGCCTGTGTTTCTTTTTATTAGTGTATAGAGGCCATCCATGTTAGTAATTACAGCCAATCTTCTCTGCCTCATCTCTGCCATGCTATTTTTCTGCCATTGTCTACTTTTCCCCTTCATTCCACTGTCCGCCCCATTCAGTAAGCCTCCTCTGTTGCTTTTCTTGAAACCACCAAACCACCATCTTTTTTTCTCTCTCTCTAGAATGTCCTTCAGTATTTTTTGTTGGATTGGTGGTCATGAACTCCCCAAGTTCCTTTTTGTCATGGAAGCATCTTGTTTCTCCACTAATTTTGAGAGACAGTCTTGCAGGGTATATCAATCTAGGTTGGAGGTTATTTTCTTTCAGGGCTTGGAATACTTCACTCCAAGCTCTTCTTGATTTGATGATTTGTGTCAAGAAGTCTGTCATGATTCTGATAGGTTTTCCTTTATAGGTGATCTGTTTCTTTTTCTCTGACAGCTTTTAATATTTTGTTCTTGTGTTGAATTTCTGGGATCTTGATTATTATATGTCTGGGTGTAGATCTATTTTAGCTATAGCTGGCTGGAGTTCTGTATGCTTCATATATGTGGATATCATTTCCTTTTCCTATGCTTGTGAAGTTTTCTTTAATTACCTCTGTAAATAACCTTTGTATTTCATTTGTGTTTACTCCTGCTTCTTTACTCACATTTTTTATTCTTAAGTTATAGATTCTCTTGTCATCTTCTGGCCTTTGTATTGTTACTTCCTGGTTCCTTCCTATTATTGAGATTTTTCCTTTCATGATCACATGTTGCAAACCTGTCTTCAAGTTTTGATGGTCTATCTAGTTTCTTTCAAGCAGTTTTGCCAGCTTTCAATGGAGTTTTTAATTTTCTGGTAGTCTCTTTTTATCTGTTTCATGTATTCTAGATTTTTTTATGTTCTTCAACAAAGGTTTCTCTCCTTTTTCTATGCCACTCCATTCTTCCATCTGTGTCTTCTTGAGAGGTACTTAGTATTTCTTTTATTATTTTTCTTATATCTTCCTTTAATTATTTTAGAATTTCTGTTTTTAGTTCTCTTATACTGTCATAAAGATAATTCTTTATATCAGATACTGCTTTTTTCAGACACTGTAGGTGTGCAACCCCCAATCTCTTCAGTGTTTATCCCTCCTGTGTTAGGTTGGGTGTTGGAGATTTCCTTTTGTTTCTTCCTTCTGGTTTCTTCCAGATGAGTGGATAATGGCAGTCCCTGGTATTCCCTGTATTGGCTACGATTACTCTGAAGCATGCTGGCTAAGGATTGCTGCCTTCCCTAATCTGCTGATGACCAATGAATTACAAGCAGGGCAGGGACAGGCTGGCCCCTCCCTTCTGAGCTGGCCAAGCACTGAGAGTATTCACCACATTACTGTGTGCCATGCAGACAGTGCTGGTTAGGTATAACTTCAGTGAGACCTTGTTTTTGTCTATTGGATTGTGCACAGGGACAGGACTCAGTCCAAGCAATTCTCACCAATCAGCTCTGCACTAGGAGTGGTTGGCTGAAGCCACTGAAGTTCTTGTTCTGGGCATAAACTGCCAGCCTCCAAAATGTTGCCTTGTTGGTCTCCTACTCTTGATTTCCTGCATTCACCAGGAGCCGGTAGAGATCTTAGAGACAAGTGCTATTTTCTGCTCTGCTGCTCCGTTCCATGACTTAATCCTCCAGTCAAGACCCTCGAGTTTGCCAACCCCCAACGTCACCACAATGGTGCATCTTCAGATTCCAGAGGCATTTTATACACAATGGAACTGGCTCTGGTGAGAGTGCGTCTGGCTACAGTCTTCTGTCCATGATTTTCTTTTCTTTTCTTCTTTTTCTTTTTTTTCCTTTAGTTTCTTCCTGGGTTGAGAGAATCTATCTTCTTCCATCTGGTCTTCTCCAGGATGTTTTATTCCAGTATCTGAGCTGTTTCTCTCAGAGAGGGTCTTTACTTTGCTCCTTATTGATCTGCTATCTTCCCAGCTCTCTCTAATTTGTAAATTTTTTATGAGAAAGAGATTTAGAAAGGCAAACATGCCTCTATACCAAAAATATAACATCCAGACTGGCTATACAGAAATCATTCTTGGTACCTTCTGCTTCTTCAATAGGCCCATCACAACAATTCCATGTCAAATTTTTCAGAATGGAATTTTAGAAGATCACTACATGATTTGAGAGCTTATTTAACCCATAAATTATAAGAACTGGGGATTATTTACTCCAGTTTCTTACAAATAAATAAAATAAGGATTAGGCAGTGAATGCTAATATTAGTCTTTACTAATAATTAAGGGTGAATCTCAGCCAGTGTGTGGTTCACATTGGTTTTCTTGTATAGTTTCCATTTTCCTTCTATGTAGTCTGGTTAGTGTTAAATCCATACTTTAGATCTTTAATGTAATCCTTGCCCTTCATATAATTCCAAGAAAATCTGCTTAACATAGAGCTGGTGATCTTCTGTATCTGAGGGCCTTTCCCTATAGATTCTTGCTTTTGTGTTCCTTTATTGAAACTGTTGTATTGTGGAGGCTGATTTCTTTGACCATCTGGATAATGGGGTAGGTTTTAAATTTGCCAGTAGGAGGTCTCTTCCTGTTTAGAGTAAGAGCTGCAAAAGTATCCCTCACTTTCATAGTTTCATAAATCTTCTTAAGAAATATAAAAACAGAGTCCCAATGGAAATGGTAATACTATATATTACATAAAAGTTATCATCTGCTCCAAGCTATAATAATTCCCAATGTGATCAAAATGTGGAAACAAAATTAATTGAAGAAACTTGAAGCAGATATTGGAGAAACTGAAACAGAAGATCTGGGAGGCTCTGCAGAAACAGTTTTCCAGGATGTTTCTCAAAGTCAATAGGTGAGGAAACAGTTGGGCAGAAATCTGTGCTCTGCACCAACCTCCCAGGTGACATATGGCTATTTCTTTACATCTGCTTTCCAGATGTCACATAACATTTATTTCTGATTTAGAACCATGAAGAAAAGGAAATTCTGAGAAATATGGTTAGAACCTGACTAAGGTGATACAACAATAACAAGCCCCATCTGTGTTTTCCCTTTAATAAACAGATGCCTCTACTACAGAACAAGGCTACAAATAATGATTTCTGTTGCTGTCACAATAACCATTAATGTTTTCCTCAAAATATGGAAGATCTGTAACTATACTAAAGGTGTATTTGACTGTAGATCTGATTACCTCATTTTGTTAGCCAGGTATACACATGTGAATGAAGAGCTATATTTTTTACACATTCTCAAAACAAAATTATGTTGTCACAAGTTATTTTTATTTTCATTTTGATGGCTTAAAATTTATTTTGAATACCAAAGAGAGTTAAAATGTAGGCATTCTAAAAAGTAGTATGGAATCTCACCAATGGTCAATAAAATATTTGAATCAGTAAAGTTTTTTTTTTTCAGAATTCTAGGAGTTTTTTCAATAAATCTAATAAATAGTCACAAATAGCAGGCTTATAGTCCTTTTAAATTCTGGCTTTCTTACCAGATCTATAACATTTTGAAGAAACTAACTCAATATATATTGTATGTTTGAGGATTATCACTGTTTTATTCATTGTACTAACCATGCATGCTCTACAGGAGCTATGTTTTAGCTATGAGGAGTTCCAAATGCAAGAAACTGCACCATGGCCATCCCAAGTTAACCTGGATAGTTGGTATTTTTTGCAACAATGATATATGGATTTTTTTCCTGTATCTTGTACATGGTTTTTAAAATATCTTTAGCACAGTAACTGTAAGTCTAATTTGTAACCATAAAATGTAAAGAAACTGAAATTTGTGGACAGATAATTGTATTAAAAGAGAGAGCAGATAATGAAACATCTGCCAGCAGTAGGATGATGATGATGATGATGATAATGATGATGATGATGATGATATACTGATTTTATTCGTGAGATTGCTTGTTGGTTTTGGTCAATATGCCTAGGAAAAATTAGTAGCAGAAAAAAATAAATGTGAAAAGGAAACTTACAATTACTCTCCAGTAAAATCTAATCAAAAGGAAAGAATGGCTGATGTTAGAAGAGGTGTAGAAAACCCAGAGAGATGTAAGATGCAAGGGCCTACAAATGAAGATGAAAACCATTTCACAGTAATAAAGGGATAAGGAACTGATGAGGTAGAAGACAAAAGACAAGTTAACTCCTCACTGGGAAACAAGAGACAAGAAAGTTAGGATAAATATTTTCTGAAGTAAAACAAACAAGTGTGTACAAACCAACAAAAATATGAGAAAGAGACATCTTTAAAGATTTTTCTCAAAATAAGAGTTAGAGGAAGACACCCATTATTACTAAGTTAAATTCATCCATACAGCATCATTGACGTTGTCTTTAGCCTGCTGCTTACTAATTTGCCCTGAAGACCTGTCTTAATTCTTGGCTACCTGACCCAAGTTTTTCCCTAAATCATTATATTGTACAATTATGAATTAGCTTTTAAGTAGGGAAGCTCTATTGTTCATGAAAGTGGAAGTGAAAGGAAATAGTTTTAGAGTGCAAACACAGACAAGTCTGCTAAGGTAGAGTGCTTTGAGGAATTAAATTTTACCACCAGGGAAAATGATTAATAATAAAGCTAGTTTCCGCTGTAACTCTGTTAGTGTTACACTGTGAAATTACAGATTTTCGATGTGGATTAACTATTTATTATGCTGAAGCCTTTTTATTTTAAAAATAGAATTATATTCAAGACCTACAAGACCTCAACATTGCATAAATTGATAAGGATGGAGGATGTAGAAAGAGTACAGTTGAAAGCTCCCATTGAATTTTAGGCTGAAATAAAACTCCCATCAGTGCTGCATAGGGACATGTATGTCCTCCTTTGACAAGGACAGATTTTAGATTAAGCAGTCCTAGACTGTAAATTACCATTCTTGATAGCTGGCCTCCTCTGTCTGTGGTGCCTCAGAGAAATTGGACAAGCAGTGAGAGTATTGATTTAAAAAGGTAAAACTCTGTCTCCTAGCCACCCCCAACCCCCACACCACAATTTCCATCTTTGAAGGGAAAGAACAGTAATGTGAAGACACTCTTGAATTTAAATCAGAATAAAAGACATTATAATTACTAATCTTAGTAGCCATTTCTTGAACAATTGGCTGACACTGTCACTGCTGTCCCAGTTACACCCAATTTGGCCACCAGAGATAAGGAAGGAGGCAGCCTGGTTAAAAAAAAAAACAAAGCACCACAGGATTCATCTTCAAACTTGCAAGGAATTTTATTTTATAAATTGGCTATATTGGCTGAAGCTAAACAATTAATGTTTAAATAAAGCACAAATGACTGTCTTGAATACAACAAAAGTAGAAGTAGAGGCTTCACAGAGACAGGGTGGTGATAGTTTTAGAATCCTGTCACGCAGGTAAGACCAATATTGCTGTGCAAAAGAGTAAGCTTTTCCTAGGAGATGGCTGGAGCTTCTAGATCATTGTTTTGTTGTGTTTTTCATGCCTGGATTTCAAAATATTTAATGAAAAAATGATCATAAGTTATTATAATTTTTAAGAAACTCCATTCATTCTATCAAAATGAGCCCACGTAGGGGTATTTCACTCAGCTAGAGTAAGCAGATGTTCACTCTGTAAAGCAAGCACACTGCAAAATCAATTTGTGAACTCATTGCATAAATCCATAGTAAACCATTTAGTCTATATTTAATATTGTAACAAGGGTACTCAGTGTAAGCTAAATAGATTTTATTTTATGGTAGTAAAAAGCCAGTTAGTCCTTCAAAGCACTTTTAATTTGTTTTCAGTTCTACTTTGTGCTGGCTACAAAGAGTGAAAGAGGAGAGAGAAGAAAAAGATGTGATGGTTCTCCCCCATGGTGCTTAAAGGCTAATCAAAGCAGTGTATTCAGCAGGAAGCCCACTCACGATTATCTTAAGTTAATGGGTGAACATTTTACTTGCTGTTTTAAGATGGCAGCACAAGGAGTCCCTTCCTCAAAGGTGGGTAAAATCCAGGAAGGAGGAATCATTTCATCAGTAGGAGAATGATTCACTTATATCCTATCAAGGAACTAAGGATGTATCATAAGTCCTTGTCACACTCTCCCTTAAGCTTTTCATTACCACAGGGCAATGCCAATAATTTACAGCATTTCCAGTCAGCATCATAAGCTCCTTTTCAATTCAAATGCAAACCGCTAGCCATTTACTGTTTCATATTGTTCTCTGAATTCATCTTTCTCTACAGGAACAGAGTTGCCACTCAGTTTAGACCATAACTATTCCCCTCAGGGATACTGCAGAGTAGTCTGCATTCATCTTTCCTCCTGCTCTAATCTAATACAGGTAGCAATTTACAATTTTCAGGCTGCATATTAATTTTTTCTGTTTCAACCATAATTTTTTCAGTTATTGATATTTTTTAAATAGTCATATCTTTTGCTTCATGTATTACTATGTAGTGGTTTTACTTGGCAGTATCAATTAACCAGCTACACTTGCTGGTTTTTCAGGCCTTCTCAGAAGTCATTCAGAAATCTGCCACTATTAGCCCTTCACTGGGTGCTAGAAATACACAGATGATCAAGAGATGGGTCCACAAGGCATTCCCAAACCTAGCCTTTTCTGTCAATAGGGATTTAAATCTTCTTTATCTTTCTCCTTTGTGACCTCATGACTTTATATGTATTAAGTTTATTAAGAATCCAGAATAATTCTACATTCCTTATTAATTCACATATACATATTGATAACAGTGCCTAGCATTTGGAAACCATGTAATATATTTGCTTATTCTTTTGATAGCCTTATGATAAATTGCATTATTCTCTCTTGCCAAGATGACTGCTGTTACACTTTACTAACTTTGCCATTTCCAGTCTCTGCCACTGCCTATCCATCTATTATTACCAACGCTTTGCAGATTATAGTATATTTTAAAAATACCAGTAGAAATGCATCTGTCTCTTACATCAAAGGCATCAATGTTCCACATAAACTAGACCAAAAGTCTAACTCTCTTTGCATATTCCACCCTTATTAAACCACACATAATTCTTTAAACATTTTTTTTCCTGTTTTGTGAGTAATGTTTCTTCCTTGCCCTTCTTAATAGCTTGGCAAAATCATATTCCTACTTCAAATTCCATCTCAGCTCACTGTCACATCCTTGGCAATGAATTCCCCTGACTCCCACAGAAAGAGTTGATTAAGCCCTCCAGTGTGCTCTCAGACCTCAGACCTCTTGCATTTGCACACACCTGGGATTCGTGATGCTTTACTCTTTATCAAACTTCTTTATGATAGTATAGAAAAGCAAAAATAGATTATTTGGGATATTTTACATGGAAAGGAACTAAATCATTTATAGAGGTTTTATTGTTATTGCTCTTGATCTAGAAAAGCAAAATGGTATTTACCACTTGTCTCATCTGAATTTCTAGAAGGATCATCTTTTTTTCCCCAGCTTGTTAAAGACCTCAACTATCTGATCAGAACTAGGCTCAAATGATCATGGTAAATAATGAAAAGCCAGGCTCACGTATGATAAGAAAGCAGGTGGCTGGTATATCAGAAATTGGATATGTGATTCATAAGACCCACAGGCTTACATTTGAGCCACCAAATCTGTTACACATGTCTCTTTCCATTTAACAAACCAAGAAGAACAGAGATGGGAAGAATACGGAAAGGGGGAATATAAAGAATCAAGAAGTGATAGGTATGTCCCATTACCCAGATGAACGTATTATTAACAGGTATTACAAACATATAATAAGAAAGAAGAAAAGATAAGAGAAGAATATAACAAATATATATATATATATATATATATATATATATATATATATATATATAGTGAATTGCTTGTGAATCCAAGTGACATACTATAGGACTAAGAGAAAATAAGTTAAAGAAACATTCTTCTCTGTTAAAAACAGCCCACTGTGTGTCGGCACATTTCAGTACTCATACGTTCAGGTAACATCATTCAGAACTTTGCATTCAAGAAAATTTTACCTGATTCCACATATATCATTATTTAAATAGGAACCAGAGTTGAAAAATATCAAGAAGTATGGTAAATAGCTTTTTCTATTTGAATTTTCTTAATTTACAATGACATGCATTTATTTTGGAGATGGGCTGTTTTAAATTTTGTCACATTCTATAATATATGAAAATCAGAAATCTGAAATGAAGAAATATGTTTTGCCAGTATTATCAGAGAAAGTTATGGTAACCTACATATTCATGGTACAGATGTGTCAATACTTAATAACAAAAACAGCTTTGTATAGTACTCTAGACTTACTGGCTTACTAATTACTATTACGTTTATTTTTATGAAACTACATTAATAGTCCGAATACTTCTAAGGAGATACTTTATAAGAAACAAAGTATTCCCTTTTTTAAAATTTAAGTTTTTGTTAAACTTATTTTTTTAAGAGGGAGCTTTTCACTTAAAACTGGGAATGAAATAAAACAATAAGTAAAAGAGCTTTACTAACAGACTTGTCATTCTGTGGGACAAATGGAATTATCATCTGTCTAAAATAAGGTAAGAACAAAAGAAATACAGTGTAATAAGCACTGGCCATGTTAGACTTTAAGAATTATTGCCTTAAAGAATTAAACTTTCCTTGAATGGTGTCTACCACCTGTAATTTGCGTTTCAGTTCTGTGAGTCTTTATGCATTTTCTGGTATTGGGTAAGTTGGATAATTAATATGCTTTGAAAGTCACTGTGGTTTAATTTCATATGATAATTTAGATTAGTTGTATGAAATTTATTCTCTCAACTATGAATTTCCTGATAACAAGGAGAACGTGATACTCACTTGAGGCTAGATTTTTCCCTCACCCCTCCCCCTTCCCTGCCCTGCCCTGCCCTCCCCTCCTCTCCTCCCCCTCTTCTTCCTCCCTCCTCTCTCTCCCAGTTCACAGTAGTGAGTGAAACTGGGACCTCACATATACTAGGCCATCACTCTACGGCTGAGCTACTTACTACCTCCATAGCCCTTATTTTTAACTTTGGAACAGGACCATGCTAAGTTGCACAGGCTGACTTCAAACTTGCCATGTCCCTGCCTCAAGTCTTCTGAGTAGATAAGATGACAAGTGTGTGCTACACATTTAGCTGGAAGGTTTTTCCTACACGTCATTTACCTTGTCCACACTGAACAACAGCTTCTGATACACTGGGAATTTGGACAGACACCATTTTAGCGGCAGAATCAATTTGGAACTCCTCTCCATTCTTAGCTGTTCCCAAACTAGTTATTCAAGTCTCCAGCTTCACTCGTGCTCTTAAACAAGCTCTATGTGTGGACAGAGGATGAGTTGAAGGTCATTGTTAATGTAGGGACTGAGAGAGGAGTGTGAAGAGACAGAGCTCTTGCTAACTGTGAGGCCTTGGATAAGTGAGTTAACTTCTCTGTATAACAGGTTTTCATTCAAAAATGGAAAATTAATTGTATTTCTCCTATTGGAGTCTTGGCAAAAATCGATAATATTTGATCGTAAAGCCCTGACTCAGAACAATGTCCAGCACTTGGTGATAAAGATTCAACCATTGTTTTAAAAATCAGGCTCTACTGCTTTGTAATTGTTTGATATTAGGATGATGTAAAGAATTAAAAACTGGTGGTCAACTTAACACCAGCTGAATTACATCAGCATGGTGCTGAGTGTAGATGTCTCACCTGAAGAAGACATGTAGACCAGTGTAAATAGAGACATGTAGAAGGAGAAGGGAGGTGTTGTGGGTTTCTCTAAGTGTTGCTATTTTGAGCCTTGGTTCTGGAGGGGCTCATCATGACTAACTTCCCCAGTGTGAGTTTGACCATTGCCTTTGGAGAAGCTTGAGACTTTGTTGGTAAGAGTGGCTGTGGTTCACTTTGGGGGAGCTCTGATCCTAACATCAAGCATCGCTTCCTAGCTCCAGAGTGGAATATGTGTGCCATTTAATCTCCAGGACAAATTCATCATGCTATCTTTCTGGCATGTATTCAACTGTTCTTATCATTGGAGCTTGGGACCTCTGTGTCGCTGAGGATGGCTGTGGTACTTTTCGTGGCAGCCTTGTTCTTTATTATGAACATGACTCCTCAGCTCCAGTGTAGAACCCTCAACCTATCAGCACAACTCCTTCTCCCTGCTGGCATAGACTTTCTAGCTTCGACTACTGATCTGTAAAACAGACTGGTGTGAGTCCTTCTCGTGGGCTCTAGACCTCCAGTTGGACTCATAGGAGGCACTGTCATGGGCTCTAGGTTTTCATCTGGACTCATGCAGGACATTGCTGTGGGATCCAGGCCCTTGGCTGAATATTCTGTGTCTTTAGTGTTGTGGACAGATTTCCTGCACTTTCTTGTGTTAAACTCTGTGTGATCATCATAAAATAATATTATAGATTCTGTGGCCTGATTCTAATTGTTCTCTGCACAACCTGTGACTAAAACAGATTATATCTGACATCTTTGCAGTTCAATTTCTAACTAAGAAATGAGAATAGTTAAACATTTAAGACTGAATTATCCTAAAAGTGAATTGAATGATGTAGAAAAAAATATTTAGCATATCATACCTGACAAGAAAGTTCTGAAAAAGTTTTCTTCTTTTTTCCCTTTTCTTCTGAGTTTACATAATTCTTCAGCAGAAGTGCCTATAATTCTGTGAGTGTGCTGTTTCCCACAAATTAAAATGACACATTTCTAAAGTTTATAATTAGCTCGAAAATATTTAAATACAAGAACCTTATCACCTAAGACTCATGCAGTATTCACGAGGAGTAGACAATGTTGTGACTGGTTTGTGGGGGAGAGGACTGAAGTCAGCAGCAAAATCACATTCATTTTTCTAAATTTCTTGGCATGTTTTGGTTTATATTACTTATGGTATAACATTCTTTGTAGTTGCATATTATGATTTCAGCAATAAAACCTATGGCAGGTTTTTCTTTAGAAATAGAAATATAGAGATAGGTTTAGGTTTAAATTTGCTTTAAAAATTGTAACCTCTATTGTATTAAACAATTACATTCTGCTATGTATATACATTTTATTCTACTATTTATCATATATAATGCATTTTATTCCACCATATATTTATATTTTTCTATTCCACTCATTAGAGGGAATGGCATAGGTTTATGCCATCCATAAGTTACTAAAAAATAGTACTCTCTCCCTGTTACATTGTAACTTAATTCAATTTCAGCCTCACAAGAATCAGATCAAAACTGAATGGTAAGAGCTTACAACCACAAACTTAGCTAGTAGTTCCTATTATATTTCCTGTGCTGGAAGCCATATTTTTATTAGAGGAAATTAAAAGACCTCTAGCAAAACATAAGCAACTATAGTGATACAATATTTTCTTCCCTATTAAAAAGGATAATCAAAATATTCTCATTCACTAAGAAGACAAAGTCATCTTTCAGTTATAGTCATGCCCTGGGGGTATGTTAACTCTCCTGTGTTCTGTCTTAATATAATGTAAAGGAGCTGGTTAACCCAGATGTTCTGCAAACCATTCCATTTTCACTTTGTTTTGATAACATCGTGTTAATCAAACCAGTAGAAACAGAAAACTCTATGAGAGGCTTTGGTGAAACACATATGAACAGAGAGTGGGATATGAACTGTGTGAAGACACAATAAAGCAGCATATCCATACAGATTTTAGGGGTGCTGTGATTTGGAACATGGCAAAATGTGTCCTATAAATGAAGTCATGTCATGCGCAACAGAGAAGTGTGTATCATTTATAAATTGATTCTCGGCAAAATATTAGACTCTGCTATAGCAAAAACGCTGAACGAAGGGATAACCAACTGACCAACAAGCCAGAACCGCTCATCACTAGCAGTATTATCCGGTACTCACCAAAGCCTAAAGTCAGACAGAACCGCCTTCATTTCATAGGGAAAGAAGTGTATTACCTGAAACCAGGCACAAGCAAGACCCAAGGTCATGACAACAAGACCCAACATGTGTGTTTTAAATCACTATTATGTAAGGAATTCCCTACCAACTCAGTTAAGACCTGGAGACTGAGGAAGAAAAAGATCAAGTACAGCTGGCTTGGTATATGGGTGTGTGGGTAGAGCTATATTATAGCCTCATTTAAGGAACATCTTAAAATTGGTAAAACAAAACAAAACAAGACAACCCCAACATTTCCCTAAAAGGGACAGGGACAGGGAGAGGGAGTCAAAGAAAGGAGGGGGAGAGGGAGAGGGACAGGGAACAGGAGAGAAGGAGGGGGAAACAAAGACCAAGGCAGAAACAGGGAGAGACAGACAGACAGAACAGACATATGAGCAAGGTCAAGTGGCTTGGATGACTGTCTAGGCATCTACGCATCTACAGGTGGAGTGATGGAAAGATGAGGAACACAGAAATCTGACAAAACCGACTACGGATTAATTTATGGGAGTGAATACTCTGAATTACATATGATTAGTAGATTGTGTCCTTCACAGAAGAAGTACTGAACAATTATGTAGATGAAATAGTTTAGCAAAAAAACCTGACAAGCTTTACTGGTAGCACATCAGGCATGTAAAAGAAGCTATAGTGGCACGAATGGAATGTCTGAATTGCCCATTAGAACATGCTCAAACTCAGCAGAGCTGCTGTTTTTCTCAGGGGCTCAGTCATGCAACCATTAGCAACAGAAACAGATGCATAGTTCCCGAAAAATATTCATTAAGGAGATGAATCGGTTTTGGTAGCATGTTGTTTATTTTATATTTCTTCTAGAAAGATCCTAAAAGGATGGAAATTCATTTTGCCAGGAATATACCCATATTTCTACACTTAGGGCTTAAGCCAGCACCACTATGTAAGAGCTTGCAAAGTATTTGAGCCACTAATCTGAAATTCCTAAAAACAATGAAGAAGGGCCAGTAAGACACTTGATAAGCAAAAGATATTTAAACCAACAAGCAAACAAAGATACCACTTGTGCAAGAGTAATTGCTAAGGTCATTAAGGGGAGAAAGAAAATGGAAACATATGATTGGTGCTCTGCTGATCTACTCAATAGTCTCTTGGTACTCCTTTCCCCAATTGTGACAATGAATGAACTGTACAGAATCTCTTAACTATGAGGAGACAGAAGTTTGAGTGTCTTCCTCAGGTGAGGTACACAGACATGCAGAAATGCTAGCTGAGGTTTAGAGGACACTGTAACAGAAGAGGCAACACAGCGCCAGCTGAAGCCTTGAGATAGTTGTAGTTGAATTAACTGGAGATTGTAATTTATCCTATTAACTTTCCTACTTTCCCAAGTGAATAAGACTAACTAGTATCCTAGAGTAGCATTTCCAGCCTTTACCATAAGCAGCAAGGATATTTGCATGACACAAGGGGAGAACTGTATTAGAATCAGTGGCATATCATCTGGTTTCCTTTCCAGGGCTGTAGTACTCACTCCTCCTGCTGGGGAAAGTATTGGTGGCTGATGGCTCCTGATCCTAGTTACTGTCTTGAGCTAAATGGAGCCATATCTCAAAGACATACCCTGCTCCAGGGATAGACTATCTGAACAATCCAATTGCATAGTTTCCTATGGGATCATGAGATCTTTGTGGTGGCTGGACTGCAAATTACTCTAACCTGTGTTCACCAGCATTGCAATTTAGTTACAATAATAATGATAACATCAATTTGATGGTTAGAAATCATACCTGTACAATTTTAACTATAAAATTATATGTATCTTACTCTGATAACTAAAATTCTTTTAAAATAATTTAAAAGGAATATGTGAAAATGTGTGTGTGTGCATGTATATATATATATATATATATATATATATATATATATATATATATATATAATTTTTGTTTTGTGTGTACACAGTTCTCATCAAAGGGTGATTCATTTACATGTAAACGATAAAAAATGTAACAACAGCGAGACATTTGGATTCAATGAGAGAGTCAACAGTTTTTCTGCTTTGCTGATGTAGATTATTTCAAGAAAGGACACAGAGTTAAAATACTGTGTTTACTGTTGGTGTGTGATGTTATCACTGTTTAGTAATCTATCAAGTTTTCCATATTGTGCAGATTTATTTTTATCATAGGTCTCAATACACTTTCTATTACTGCAGAATTCATTTCTAATTTCAAAGTTGGCCACACAGCCATATGCTAACTTTTTGATTAGCAGTGATCTGCATCTTGCTTGAGGCATGTGCTGAATGAAGGACAAGGTGAGTGACAAGCCTTTTTTTTTTTTTTTTTTTGCTGAGAAGCCCCTCCCTACAAAGAACTTGATGAGCAAGTCATTAAAGGATATAGCAAGCTTTTCTGCAATCTTTCCACTATTAGTCATTTTTAAAAAGAGCTTTTTTTCTTAAAGTTGATTGCTGGGCTAAACATCTAAACTTTACATGTGCAACATTATTTAAACATTTTTTCATTAATTATTTTCTTCAAAGATAGAAATTGCACAAGGAAAAGGCTCCCATTTTATCCATCCCAATGCATGCCTATTATTTGTCTTGAGACTAAACAAAACTAACAGAAGACTTTATAATAGCTAACATTTATATGTCAATTTACAGTCCACAAGTCTCTTTTAAATACATTTATTGCACTAAGTCTTTAAGGCAATTATCTATTGCATTTTACAGCTGAGGAAATAGATACTTGGAAAGGTCAGGCAGTATTGTTTAGGACTGATCATAAATGCATTCTATAATTCAATATATTTTTAAATCTCTATAAGTAAGCTGGGTGAAACTGTGAAGATGGGCTACAGACACATTTCCTACACTAGATGAATATTGTATGGTCAAACATCAAATGAATTATTTATACTAAACATAAGCTATCAATAAACCCCTCAGGGAAAGTATTGGTTTGCAGGTCAACATTTCTTTAAGGGATGTGAGACTTTGAGGAAAAAAAAAAGAGAATAATTTATTTTCCTCATGCTTATTTTGTCAACCAAAAATAATTTTTGATTATTTGAATAAATTTATAGGCACATAAGCTAATGTTAATGAATACTTTGAAAAAATTGGTTCTGTAACTTCTTAGATAAATTAGTAGCTGAGACTTATACATAAAAATACTCCAGGGAAGCTTATAAAATATACTATCACCACTTTGGAATATGTATCAAAAACTCTAAATTGTACTTTTATTCATTTAAATTTAGTGATGTTACTCTAAAAAGAAATTCATGCTTTTAACAAGCATCTTAATTTGTATGAAAAAAATTTAATGACTTATTTTTTGGTTGAAATCCATTAACACACTAGTTTACTACTTGGAACTGGTGCTTCTAGTTATTAACAGAACTCCAGAAACAATTTGATCTCATACTAAATGCAATTGAGTATTTCCATCACAGTAACCTTCATGTTCTAATAGACAAAAATTCAGGTTGACCATAAGAGATAATATCAAGCAAAAATATTTCCTTTTAGCTTTACTTATGGTACCTCTTATACAGTTGCCTAGGTGTTATTACACTGACAAATTAAATTCTAAAAACTCTTCAAATATTAAGAAACTATATAATTGTTCAATGCTTCATATAATTTCACTATAGTTATTACATAAATAATAGTAAGAAATAAAAATAGAAACACTGTCATCAGTAGAAGTTAATGCACAACTGTTAGTATGTTTGAGACAATCTTATCTCTTTTGATTTCTAGATATTTTTCTCATGTAAGGGAAAATGCATAAAATCAAGTCCAAGCGATTTTTGATTATCATGCTTTAGTGTGCATGACAAGACTTAAACCATTTTAGTAATTCCAAGCTATATGATATACTGCTTCAATAAAATGCTTAAAATTCAACATCATTTGTAATCAGTAACCTTTTCCAAGGGAGGACGGGTAATTGATAATGGTTTTCCTTTTTCTAAGTATCTAACCAATATATTTCCCCTACTACATTTTAACTTTATTTTGTTACCAATGCTGGAGAGTAAAAAATGAACCCAACATTAGAAAATTTGTGATATCAATATGAGACACACATTGTATATTTATTTCTTGTATAGAAGGCATGAAACATTTGTTCACTTCACCAAGTAAATCAACATTTTAGGAAATATTTATAATATCATTTATTTTGTTTGTGATTATACAGATTTTTCACACAGCCCTGTTCATTTTATCCCATGATAACTTTTTTCTATCTTCATCTGTATTTGCTATTAAATCTAACACATTCATGAATGTTATATTCTTCATTTATAGACGCATTTCTGGGTCTGTAGCCCTCAACTTTCCTGTTCGGTAGTCAGCTATTTCTGACAACTTCTAATGTAGACATGATGAAGAGATGGAATGCACTCTAACAGCTAGAATCAGGATAAGTAACCTGTCTTGTTCCCATTTCACCTTCCCAGGCCTTGTATAATGTCTTACTTTTCCATTAAACTTCCAAATAAAATATTCTTTCAAATGTAATTATCACTTACTCACATTCCAGCTCACTGGACAGCAATGCTGGGATAACCAATTCATCAGTATAACTAATGCCTACAAAATCCTAACTGATGTTTACCTTGTTGTAACTCAAGCAACGGACATTTCTTATTCTTTTGAAACCTGACATATTTTTGCTTGGCTATTCACTAAATAGGGGACTTGCAACTATAAATAATCATTTTCATTTGGAAAGACCTCTTATCCAATATGCCACTCCAAACTCTTTCCCCTCAAAACACCTAATTAACACCACCAACAACAAGAAAAAGCAAAACTCTGCTTTTATTTTTAGAAAACATTACTAGATCTTACATGTAATATAGATTAAATAAATAATTTTTACTTATATTCATGACTTCTATAATAGAAGAATTCATTTCTGATGTACATGTAAAGTCTGAAATGTGCACACCCAGGGATGTAGAAATGTGTGCACACATTCTGCCAGAAGTCTGGAACTGTGCATTAGGTGTCACAGTGTTAGGTAAACACCATCACTGATGGAACCTCCCATAGGATAATGATGTTTTAAATGCCATTGATCTTGGTCTTTATCTACAGGGAACTATGCATATGTTTCCCGTTGTACAGTTTACACATTTCAAATACTTTCCCAAGCTGATTTTTCTAAATGGAAAAACAAGTCATTAGCTCAATATAATTTAGTAGATTAGAGTTACTTTATTTCATAATTCACTAATTGCTAAGGAGGGGGCAGCTAACTGTATATTACAGGCTATATTGAAACTTGATTAGACCTATGTAAATACCCACCAAGGTTGGACACTGGCTTGAACAGGTTATTGTTTGTGTTTCAGTGAGAAGCAGATTACTATGGATGTCAAGTGCAACTTTTAGTCACCAGCCAGTGACAGGCTAAGGCGGAACAGCTGGGCCATGCAAGCACACAATGTGCCTCAAAATAGAGTGACCACTTCTTGTTAAAAGTTAAGCAGAGAGGGTTATGCTCTTCCCACAATGGTCAGCCCCACAGCTTAATTTATATTTATAGCTGGCCTCTCTACCATCTGTGCACATAGCATATACAACATGTCTAAGGAATTGAAGGGGCTTTATTTGAAGACCTGATTAAATAGCCAGGAAAAAGTAATCCATCATTTGTAAGGAGAAATGTAAGACAACAACAATGGTGTCCTATTATGCTTTCAGATTTTCATTTTCATTGCTTTTGCTTTCTTTCTTATCCAATGCCAAGAACAATAAACAGCAAGAGTACCACTGGTAAGACTACCATCTAGGTGTAAAAAGAATGACCTAGCTAGATTCTCATAGGCTGGCTGTAGTGAGAAGGCAAATAATAATTCTGCTGAGGAGGCCCTTGTTCCCTTAGGGTCACACAGACTTAAAGAATCAGGGACCAAGTAGAACACAAGATACCATGGATTAAATGAAAATAAATATCTGTAGTTGGTTTATTGAGGGAACTGAACTACTGAAATACTAGAAAAATAAAGTAAAACAAAACAACAGTAAAACAGTTTTATTTTCCTCTCACTATCCATTTCTAAATATATCCTCTGAGATCTGCCTTCCAACTATTTGTAATATTTTTTATTTTAAAAAGGAAAAGAGAAAAAAGGATAGAAATGATACAGAATTTCAAAATAGAAAAATGTAGAGATTTAACACTAATTAATATATTGTACATTGTTATCTCAGAATTAGTTGTTCAGGTTATAAAATTTAGGCACAAATGTTTTCAATCAAACAATGACAGCACAAAGTATTCTCTTTGATGAACTAACAGAGATTAGCAGTATAGTTATCTATCTAGCACACATATACATACACACATTTATATATATTTACCAACATACATATAATCTTTTCCTTTCTTCCTTTTTTCCTTTCTCCTATCCCAGTAGTTCTGTCCTTTTGAGGACTTTCTTTCTCTCTCATTATTACAATATCTATAATATATTTAGGATCTTATTACTCTTTCAGATTTTTATTTTTATTACTATTTTTATACTAAGGAAACAATATATTTATAAGTGTGAGTTTAATTTATTTCACTTATCAGCATGGTCTTGAGTTGCCTCCATTTACCTATAAAAGCCTCAAACTTATCCTTTTTTATAGCTGAGTAATGTTCAATTGATTAAAAATATCACATCTTTTTATCCATTCTGTGGTTGATGGGCATTTTGGTTGTTTCCAAGATTTAGCTATTACAAATTAGGCTCCCCAAATTCAAAGACCCAATCCAAAAATGGGCTTCTGAAAAGAAGATGCACTTCTCAGATAAATAAATATGAATGGAAAATAAATACATGAAGACATGTTCAGTGTCACTGGTCATTTGAGAAATGCAAATTAAAACAACACTGAGATTCCATCTCATTACAGAAAAAATGGATGCCATCAAGAAATCAACCGATACCAAATGTTGGTGGGGATGCAGGGAAAAACAAACACTATTGGTGGGAATGTAGACTGATGCAACCACTGTGAAAATCAGTGTGGCTATTCTTCAAAAACCTAGAATTGGAAGTGCCATTTAATTCAGCTATTCCCCTTCTGAATATTTTCCCAGAATAATTGAAAATGTCATGCCATAGTGATATATGTGCAACCATGTTAATAGCTGCACAATTTGTAATAGCTAAATCTTGGAAACAACTATTTGCAATTTAAATTAGTCATCTGACCCTTTAAAATATTTTAAAATCTTCAGGTATTCAAAAAACAAACAAACAACACAACTACATTATGGCCACACACGCAGACACACACACATACCCCATCTTATGGAATCTACCAAAAATTTCCAAGTTATAAAGAGAAGGAAAAGAAAGGGAATATAAAAGAATTAAAATGTGTTAAGTACATGTTTCAGCTACACATGAATGTAATCATTACTGCACAGAGGTACTAAAAAATTAAGCTAGTACAGAACCCAAACTTTCTATCCACTTCCAAAAGCAGCCCTGAGACAGCTGTGGGGTTGTCTGTTGCATTTTCTTTGGGCCTATTTTGTCTCTCTGCTTAGGGATTTCCAGGGTCAGAAAGGAAAATGTTGATGTGGAGTGAAGAGACAATCACTAATTTTTCAGTTTGTGCTCTCGAAAGTCCACTGTTATGGAAGCCGTGTCCATGTTTCACCTTTGTAGGGCAATAGCTCAGGTTCCACAGAGACACCCACGCTGGGAATCCCCTCACAGGGCTCTTGCTGAAGCTGGAAAGGCACTCTCTACCTGATTTCAGCTACCGGCTCTTTCATGCTTAGCAGCATCTATCTGAAACACTTTGACTAGTGCACCATAGCAGGCAGGACCTTTCGGGCAGCGTGCGTTCAAGACACATTCACCGCTGGTTTCTGTAAGCGGGACTCACACCCTGTGCTTCTCCTAGTTGTCCTCTCCTTTGTCTTCCTGCATAATGGGGAGCTCCAGAGAGTCTCCAGTCAAGACTACATTGTCCTCCACTTCCCAGGTGTGCAATCACTTGGTGCACACACACACACACACACACACGCACACTCACACACATCCAAGAAACTCTTTGTGTTTCTACAGTTGGGCTTTTGGCAGAGGGCAAATATTATGACAATGTCCAGCCCTACAAATTGCAAAACTTCAACGAGTCCTCCATTCCTACAGGCAATTATCAGAGGTGATCACTGGGCTTCTGTGATCACTGTCAACAAGACACAGGACATGTTCTGCACATCTTCTAGAAATACAGTGACATCGCACACTTCCCTGTGCTTTCTAGCCTTAGCTGAACAGTGAAAATTGACTAGACTTTCTTGTTCTATGAAGTGTTCAACAACCAATGTTAGCTTACACGTGGCCCTATAAATGTTATAGAGTGTGGTTTTTAAAATATGTCTCATTAGAGAGAACTATTTTAGAGTTTGTTTTCTCCCATTTGCACATTACTTGTTCTTCAGAAGAGGATTGACTTAGTCACACAAATGAAGCTACACTAATATATGTAGCATATGAAGTAAGGGGAAATGTAGCAGGCCAGGAGAGAAGCTGGGCTCCTGAAGGAAAGCTGATGGTCTTTAAATTCCTAGATGGTTCCTTTAGTTCCTTCATTCATCTAATACTGCACTATAGAGTTTTTTGTTGTTGTTTTTTGCTTCAGTGGGAAAAAAAAGTGAAGATTCATCTTTGTAGATTTCCTTATCAGTATCATCAGTTAATTGGCCAAGGGACAGAAAATATAAGGACCCAATTGGCACATTGAATGAAAAGGAAAGAAAGTGCTTAAAAGGAAAGAACAAGTGGGATAGGGGAAAGAAGAGAAGGAAGAAGGAAAAACATTATATATATATATATATATATATATATATATATATATATATTAGATAGCTTTACTACTAATCTCTGCTGGTTCATCCAAAAGAACAGTTTGTGCTGTTTGATGATTTTTTGCACCTAAATCTTGTAACCTGAACAACTACTTCTAAGATAATAATATGCAATATATTAATTAGTGTTAATTTCCTTTCTTTAAAACTCTGTTTCGTTTTCTTTCCTTTTCCCTGTTTTGCTCTTTAAAATAAAAAAGTGAAAAAAATAATAACATTTAAAGTTAGACTAGGTCCTATATAGTATTTCAGTCTCTTCTTGTGAAAGTTGCTTCAGGGAAAGAATGAGACAACAGTGAGCCACGTCAGAAGGGAGAATGACATAAAAGAGTTGAAACTGACCTAATAGGACATGAAAACTTTGAATGTATTAATACATAATGTTATTTAGATCTATATAAATGATTATTCACATTCTGCTTTTTAACTTCATTAATGTTAAATATTTCAGAACTTGTGACCATGACCCCCCTCCCTTCACCCTCCTCTATCCCTAGAAGGAATAATGTCGTGATTTTATATGACAGATCTATTACAGAGTTATGCTACTTTTCAATACACCATCATATTTGCCTTCAAAGCGAAGCAAAAAAAACATATTAATTACCCTAAAAATGACAATTTATCAAAATCTGTTTGAAATAATAAAATGAATCTCCATTTAAGTGGTTATTCTGGCTGCTTTTCTGCAATTTCCACAGATTAAAGACTATATAAATGTATATGTATGGCTCTTATATAGAAGTATGTGTGTATTATGTACATATAACTACATCTATACATAATACATATTATAATCTTATATACATGTCTTATATGTTCATATGTATATGTTTATTTATCTTATATTTGTCATATTTGTATGTAACACTGGGAAAAAAGGCAAGCCACAAGAGAGAGACAGTATTAACTTATTGGTTGATGTCTTGAAAACCAAAGGCCCTATTGTGTATAATGATTTATTTCTCTGCAAGTAAACAGATCAAATACATATAAAACTTGCTGAAGGTAATATATTATCAACATATAGACATTTAGACCTTAACTATATTATTTCATATGGATTTAAAGCATAAGAAAAGCAACATGAAATGTAAAAGGAGACCATGGGTAATTTTGTCTAGTGCTTCCGAGTTCTGGTTTCCTTACCTGGCTTAGGGACAATCAGCTGTGCACTGCTTTGGGCATTACCAGCCTCATTTTCAGCCACACATTGATAAAAGCCTTCATCTGACTTTACAACCCCTAGGATCCGTAAGTTGCTTCCACCCTGGAAGAGGAAAAAGAAGCAGATCCAATACTGCAAAAAACTAAACCAAAAAACAAAATCCTCAACATAACAAAATGAACGTGGACTAAAGTTGAATAAAATATAACAACACAAACAAAAAGGGAGATTCTCAGCCTCACAAGTGGCTTATGCTGCCTGGAAAACGTCATTCGTTCCAAGATTCTTTTCTGAATAAATGGATGTCAATTCAGACTAGCTCTGCAATGAAAATATCCTCATAAAAATAGACATCAGTATCAGTATATAAATGAATCAAGAGAAAGCCCTCTTATGAGGTATGGAAGAAATAAAGATGAGTAACAGTGATACTTGAATATTCTAAAGAACGAGAAATGCTTCTTACATATTTTCAGGAAATGTTTACCATTAAATGCCCAAAATTCATTTTAAAATAATAATTGCTATGACATATACTCTATTAGGAATATGAAGGGGTTGCATGGAAATTGTAAACCGTGTCATCTCTAGTCTCTATTGGAAATGTTTCACACCTTTGGCAGTCCATAAATGAAATACAGCAGCATTAATTCCTTTTTTTATATAAAATGAACCACCATCTTTCTCAAGGATGGATGATAAAATGATCTGGAGATAGCATTTAATTACATGAACTTAGTTTATCTCCTATATTAGTGCAAGAATTAGTTCAGTGAGAGAGAAGTGGTAAATCACTTTCCCTGAAGTCATTAAGAGATAAATATTACCTCACGGGGAATTCTTAATTGTTTTTAGTGTCTTGTAGTCAATTCTCAGCTGATGTAAAATTCTTAGATAAAGCTGCTAACTTCTAATTAACAATTCTCATGTAAGTTATTATTTGCATTAATTTTAACTTGCACAATGGCTCTTGAGTTTCCAGAACCATTGAGAAAATATTTTTAAGCACAATTTAATGTGAATAGAGCACATACATTTTCTTTCACCTTGTGAAGCATTGAAATAGGTTTGCTGAAATGAGTCATGCTGGGAGAAAGATTATTGAAACTGTAGAAAAAATGCTTTATTTTATCAAGTGTCCATAAGAGTATGCAACAATTTCCTTTATACGCAAGTAGCATATATTGTAGGCATATTCACTTTCAAGTTACCCAATTCAGTGGTTTTGGAAATAGCAACATATTTAAAGTAAGTAATGGATTGGTGTGGCACTCAAAAGTTAAATTTTTTCATCTCACACTCTATTCTTAACCAATTAAATGCATGCAACTACAAGTGAAAAATGGGTAATGATGAGAAAAGTGATAAACATATGATTTATTGACTTACTCCTTAAGAATTTTTATGACATGCCAAAATGCATGTTCAAAGAGATTATGAAAGTTGGTGAAAGTCACCTGAATGTGGAGGAGGCATTGACTAATAAGAGCCAGCATATGCCATGGGGAGAGGCTGTGCCTGGCCTCACTACATGCCCACATTCTAGAATATTCTGCCTGAGAGACCTGGCTTAGGTTATAGCTCCTCTTTGACAAGGTCATACCTACATCTCAAACATAAGACAAGTAGATCTAAAAGCTTCTTTCTCTTCAGTGTTCCTTGATGTTTGGAAAGTGATATATATATATATATTTTTTTTTTCATGCTGTGTATTCATGTGCCTAAAATCAGAACCTTTGATTCAAATCTACAAGGGAGTTTCCATACAGCATTTTTCCAATGAGCAAATTATTCTGCAGGTAATAGTAAAAACAGTCATGGTAAGCATGGAACACTCGCTGTGTACCAGAACTATTCAGTAGTGTTCAGTACTGGTACCAGTATTCCTATGGTCTCCAATAAGGATAGCGATGGTGAACTAAAACTTATGAAGAACTGTAAGAATTATTATTCTTGCTTTCACTTTTTTCCAACACTGAGAGTTACAAAGCGATGTACACTATAGGTCTTCATGGACTCTTTAACATTGCTATGACCACTGTCACTGTCTCCATCAACAGTGCTCATACAAGATAATTTGACATTATGTGGAAAAGTATCAAAGGGAACCAGTCTCTATTATCAAAATAAGGCTACCATAATCATAAATAAGATATCTTATTTAAAATGTATTACAAGTGGTAAAAGTCACAACAGTAAGATAATTTTGGTTTGATGTAGTCTGCTACTAGATTCTAAATTATATACTATGAACATACTTGGAATGTCTTAGGCCCTTTGCTTTGCCATGTTTTAAAGTATTACTCTACAAAACAAGTAGGATGTTCAGTATGATCACTCTTGTTCAGGTCCACAATTCAATTCTAGAAAATCATCTTCTTTCTTAGAAGTTTACTTAACACACTATACAAATTCCCAATAGTAACTAACTCACCAGGAAAAAAAAGCAAATGAAAAAAAATGTAAGTAATAAATGGAATCATCAGACTAATATGTAAAAAGATAATTACCACTATCTGAAAATAATCACTAGGAATGACCACATCTCCATTCTTCATCCAATTCACAGTGGGAACAGGCTTTCCAGAGACTGAACATTCAAACTCAATATCCATGCTTTCATAGGCGTAGAGGTTGGAAGGGTGATTTACAAACCACGGTGGAACTGCAAAGACAGAAAAAAAGTGAATGAGTGAGGATGCGAACTTGCATTTTGGGGTCTCTACTAAATTGAATACACTGCTCTGGGATAGAAAACATTTGAAATTCAAGTATTTCCCCGAATCACACCTGATAATATAGGAACTACTGTAGAATATATCATTGCCCTCTTAATGCAGGTAAGCAGTTACAGTTAATGATATTTTCCTAAAAGAAAAGAAAAACAAGGGAGACAAACATCTACGTAAACATAAAAATGCAATGAGCATTCTAAACATCCATGTGTTGCATGAAATTGACCTATATGCTGTAAGATACATAAAGCCATGGAAGATATGCCCACCAGGTAAAGAAAAGGAAGCTTGTAGCACTGAAGCAATTCAAAGTGCAAGATGATAATGCTTAGTTGGTATGTAATTCTAGAGTTTCACTAGAATTTACTTAATGTGATGGACCCATTCTTTACTGAAACTAGTTGTGTAATAAAGCAGTCAAAATGATTGTACTGTTTTTGGTGTGGACACATTTCTATTATTCTAGAGATTACCTATTGCACTATATTACTATACTGTGTTATTGTTTTCCCAGCACAGTATGTGATACACTGATTTAATTTCATTTCTTAATTACCATAATGTTAGTCACTTTATGCTGGAAATTTACAATTGAAGGAAAATATAAATACATATAACAGATTTTTGCTAATGAATCCTTCAAGTTCAGTTCCTCAAACCACGCCTAGAAGAGGAATTTGTTTTTTTAAAAAGCAATGTTTATGCTCTTCCACTAGAAAACGAAGTGAAGTCACATCTTACTACACATGCCACCTGAGAGTTCATGATTAAGTTCAGTGAAACAGTAGCTATGAACTCATTTCACATAGGAAATTAGTAGGTATTTTCAGTAGCCATTTTCATTGTGGTTTTTGTCACTGTTGTTAGTATCTTCTGTGAGTAAGGGGTGCTACCTTTTGCTCATTTAGGAAACTACATTTCTCTTTTCCCACTATCAGCAAAACATTCCTGACACCAAAATGAGTATTAAAACTATGATAGCCATGGTCTTTTAGAGGAATGGGTGAACCAATAAAACTTCAAAGACTTAAGATTTCTTTCTCTCCTTTCTCTTCCTGCCTTATTAACCCAAATTATAACTAAGTATTTACCTCTCTAGTACTAAACTTTTTCTTAGAAAATCTTCACAGGAGAAAACTGATTTAGATGTGTTGGCTGGTATGCATTAATATTCATGGCATAAAGGCATGAAAAGTGACCTGGAGCCATTTTAACATTTCTTACAGACCTAAAAGTATGTATTTACTGATAATGTTATTAGTATAATGAGACATTTTTGATTCCTACTCAGATTCACTGATGATAAACCAAAAGACATAAGGAATACTAACAAAATGTTCTCTGAAAATTATATTAGTTGAAGCTTCTTAATTCTGTTCCAAGTTTTACTTCAGATTTTGGTCAAAAGGGCTTACTTACTAGCCAAAAACAATGTTCCCTGAGAGTTGTCAGGGCACAATTTATTAGTCAAAGCGTTTTGCAATTATTATTCTCACCACAACAGGGATCCAGGATCCCTGTTTTACAAATGAATAGTTGAGCTACAAGGTATTTAAGTAACTTTTCCAAAATTGCACAGTATATACATTGTGGTGCCAGGCAGTCTGACTCCTTGCCTGGTGTTTCTCCCCTGCCCACGTTCTAAACTACAGGGCTTTGTAATAATTGTCTACTTTACCACTTAAAAACTCTGGGGGAATTATAAACTGATAATGTTTCTGGTGTCTCAGAGATGGTGGAGAAAATAAATTAGGGTCATTAAAAACATAAAACCATGTTATCTATTCATCCTTTCCTGTTACTCCTTTCCTGGAATCATGTAAAGTCCAAATCATCAAACTTTTGAAATTATTATGCCTAAAACAGAGTTTTTCAAAATGGGAGGTATATCTGTTAGTAGATCTTGAAAATGATTTATATATATATATATATATATATATATATATATATATATATAATGATTTATATATTTCTACACAGACACACACACACACACACACACACCTGTATGACAGAGAAAATGGAGGAAGTACAGAAAAATGAGGGAATAGTAAGGATCATAGTATAAAAAAGAGAGAGCATTAAATTTGTACTGATGAGGCAAAATGAGAAGTTTCGAGAATCCTAATGGTGGATCTGGACTATCCAACTTTAAATATCAACCTCTCTACTCACTAAAAGTGCCTTTATTGACCACATCTGTAACCCAGGCAGTGGTGGGGAATCTATGGTGTGCATATCATTTGTTTTCCCTTTAAGACAAAAGGTGTTAGTATATGAGTTATTTTTTATTCTACAATAAAACCTCAATATTCAGGTTTAATTGCAGTGTTGGCACTTTGCAATAAATAAGTGGGTTTTGGGTTGCAGTTTGGGCACTTCACTCTAAAGGTTCACCATCACTGACATATAGCTAAAAATTCAGGAAAATGCCTGTTAATTGTAAATACTTTAAAATGATACAAAGTTAAAGAGAAACATTAGATAACATATTATATTACAGCAAACATCATCATATTGTACATATCTGGAGAAATAGAAAAACTATAATAATATATGAAAGTATGTTTTGTATGTTGCTGTGTGTGGTCTTTTTATGTTATCTCCTGATATTTCATTAGTATTTTTGTGCATTTTCAAGTAAAAAATACTTTGCTTCACATAATAGTATTTCTTAAAAGCAAATTATTGAGTTTAAGTGACTATTATTTTTGAAACAGTATTATGAAGATTCAGTTTTCCCAATTGCAGGGAAAATCTTTCTGTTTATTATCCTTAAATAGAGTACAAAATGTAAAGTTGGTTACACAGTAAATTCTCAAAGCACTTTGTTTACTAAATGTATTCTGACTAAGAGAATAATTTAATTCAAGCACATAATTGCAGCTGTAACACTGTAAGAACCAGAATGGCTCAATTCTTCTTTCTTGTTCACCAGTACCTGTATATAGGCTAGATCTGGTCTATGTCTTACAATTTTCTTGTATTTCTTAGGCTTTAAGCATTACATTTATTATTGCATTGTGTTTTCCCTTGCCCTCTTAGTAACTTTATTTTTGTTATCAGATTTTACAAATTTGACAGTATAGCAGACAGTAGGGGAAAAATAATGTGCCCGCCATGCTAAGTGAGGCTGCATCCCATGGATTTTGACATGTACAGCCTAACTCAGCCTGTGTGACCTGTCATGAGCAGGCTCTGTAGAAAAGGCAAGGACTAGGGATCTCTCTTTATAGCTCATTATCCAGTAGAGTGCTTCATAACCAGCAGGTGCTCAACAAAAATTTGCTGTTGATTCTAATAAAAACTCAATAAAATGCACATTTTCACCCTTTGATATGGGAATACTGGTCTATGATAAAATTTGAGCAATGGCACAGAAACTGTGTGACTTGGGAAAAGATCCCCTGAAATGATTTAAAAATGTAAGCCTGAGTTGGATTGGGAATTAGGTAAAACTCTTCAAAGTTGCTTTTAAGTAATGTACAACCAAATTTCTGCTAACTTTCCTAAACCTATCAGCCACACATCCCTTACATATACTCTGTGGCTCGATTGAAGTATAATATGCTCCTCAGTACTAGGATTACATGTGTGTGGCACCACATCCAGCATACACGTTTATATTTATCAGCTTGTAGACAAGCTAAAAATTTACTGACTCTATTTTAATTTCTCATTATTTTCCATGAAAATCATCTAGTTCAACAAAACTAATCCTACTTGTTAAAGTAAATTATTTAAAAATTAAAATAGATACTGTATATACAAACAGAGAAAGTGACTATAGAGTGAACATAACTTGTCTATAGCTACAGATGTGCTATATTCCATCAATATATTTCTGACATGGATCTCTACCTAGGTCATATTTGTCAGAAAATTGTGGACTAATTGTTCAATATAGTCACAAGAAATTGCTCTCATCCAGAGGTTTTTCTCCCTCCACTAACTTATATTGCTTATGTTACTTCTGTTAACTTTAACTATATAGCTTCCTTTTCCTCTTTTTTTAACAGTGGTGCATTATGCAATATATTGTCTGCCCTATTCAACAGTTCTCTGCAAGACTTTCCTTATGTGACAAGTTACTTGAAACTGCTTAATATTTTTCTCTAGTTTTCTTTTCTACTTGCACATCTGTCCTCCCCCATAGAACCGGTTATTGAGATTTGCATTTGATTCTCTACTCAAGTCTCTCTCACAATTCCTATCTGTACTCTTTGAAAAAGTCTAGGTTGGGTTAGGATGGATTGTACCTTTAAAAATGGAAAGAGTGTATTATACCTTGGAAATGAAAGCACATTTAAGCTTTTCTCTGACTATTAATATTGATTGAAGTCTCTACCTTATCGCAAAATGGCTTTTTACTTATGCATTTTATTCTCTGCATTTGTTATTCAAAGCGTGTTTCAATCTACCCTGGCAGAAAAAAAATGAGAGAAGATAGAGACAGATGGAGAGATAGACAGAAAGGTGTGTTGATGGGAAGGGGATTTAGGGATAGGGAAAATAGAAGGAGGGGAAAAAGGAAGTACAAATAATTAAGATGTGATATCTACATGTTACAGTTTTCCAAGATGACATCTCAAACATAAGCTAAAAAAAAATAGGAAAATTAACTACTGTAACACTCACTATACTTTTTTGACATGTATCTAGGCTTAAGTTCAATATTTAATTGCATATGTTTTCTTAAGTAGAATTAAATGTACTGTACTGAAAATTCTTTAACAGACCAAGTGACTCAACAATAGTCCATTCCATTGTGGCACTGATATACATGGGAACTTATTGATCTATTAATTTTGCAAAACCTAAAGATTCTGTATCTGTCTTTGTGTCCCCTCAAGCCTATCAATGGGATAGGTGCCCAACATGTATTCTCAGATAAGCACATATAAGGGTGGTGCCATTCTTTACAATAGATAGTTGGCATTCAGTTATCATCTGGCTACCAGGCTCTGTGAGGAATATTTAAAATGTAAGTGGAAACTTCTCTTATAAAGTTAATGCCAGTTATGGCAATAGGATGCCAAAAGCAACAAATTATAGACTGTTTGCTATCACTGGTAAAGACAATATTTAATTACCTTAGATATATGAAATTTAAACCTTTTGAATTTTATTTTGCACACTCCATTTGTTTTACTTATTGTGAATGTAGTATGCTAAAACATTCTTCCTGCTATCCAAAAATGCTGCTTTATGTGCTTTTGGGATGAAGATTATGTGATCCTCAATCTTTAGAGTACTTCATATATGCTAGGAAACAATTTCAGATCTCCATGCACAATGTTCTTTATCCAGACAAATAATACCACTGCCTTATGCCTTGCCTGCTCTTACTGTAATTAGGGTTGCATCTCTCTAAACCCAGACTAAGCTTCCCATTTTTCACTTCAATTGTGGAGCCTAGGAACAAAGTGGGGAATGATCTTTGAGCTCAAATATGAGATAAAACTAATAGATGGATTATCTCAAGGCCCTAATTCTATATGCATCTTGTGTTATTGCCATGCCTTTGTTAACAAAGCAGTTGGAGACTTGATTCTTGTGCTCCCAATGGCTTTCAGTAGATTCTGGCAACTCAAAGAAAGTAAGTTTGCCCATATGTATTACACACACACACACACACACACACACACACGTAGTTATATATGTATTTATACTGATTCATAGTTATGTATATTCCTATATACAACTAAAATACTTGGTTATATAAATTACTTATATTTATAATGTAATATATATACACAGGTTTACAATTCTCATATATACATATATATATATATATATATATATATATATATATATGTATGTGTGTGTGTGTGTGTGTGTGTGTGTGTGTGTGTGTGTGTGTAAATATACATTAACTGTCTCCAAATAGGCATTTCTGGATAGAGGTAAAGATAGTATTTATTTCCTTATTAACCGTTAAACCTATGAAACTGCCCTAGAATTTTGTGAACAGCTATGTATTGTGACTAACACTTATAAGCATTAATGATGGTAAAATCTATGGTTAGCTTGTCTTTTTTTCTTTTTGACTGCAGAGAAGCACTGATGGCTACTGAGGAAATGCACCAGAGAGGGGGTGACACTGAACAAGGTGAAGGCTATCCAAGAATTAAAGAGCTGACTGAAAACCTGGGGACAATTCCTCTCCTGCAGAGGGAAGGGGCACACAGCACTGGCCGGCGGGCGTGGTTATTCTGAGAGAAGGTGCTCAGGGCTTCACCTGGACACAGCGCCTTCCACCCCTGCTGTTTACGTAGGAATGCCTGACCCTGAAACAGCAGACTTCCAACCGAAATCCAGGAAATCTCAGGAGTATGGTAAATAAATTTAAAAACAACCTTTACTACATTAGATTAAAAAACGAATTTCTGACACAGCTATGCATGTATTTTTACATATGCAATAGTAATATGAAAACATATAACAATAATGAGAAAGAAAGGGGTAGGGGAAAGAGAGAAGAGAGACGTTAAGTGTAAGGAACAACATAATCCAGGAGTAAATATAAAAGTAGAGAGAGAAGGAAATTCTCAAATTGCTTCACAAAATACATACTGTCAATATAGTATAAAAATAAATTCAGTAAAGACAGATGTCGGGCCGGAGTTATAACTCAGCAGCATAGCGCCTGCCTGGCAAGCACAAGGTCCTGAGTTTGATTCCCAGTACAAAAAAAAAAAAAAAAAAAAAAAAAAAAAAAAAAAAAAAAAAAAAAAAAAAAAAAAAAAAAAAAAAAAAAAAAAAAAAAAAAAAAAAAAAAAAAAAAAAAAAAAAAAAAAAAAAAAAAAAAAAAAAAAAAAAAAAAAAAAAAAAAAAAAAAAAAAAAAAAAAAAGACAGATGTCAAGCACTAGATTATAAAATGAAGCGAAACAAGGGACATCAGACTAAGGAAAAGAATTAAGGACAAAAATAACATCAGAAAACAAATACATAAATTCGAAAGTACATGTATCATAATACAAACCACAGAAAATCAAATTACTAACATAGAGGACACTGGAGAAAATCATAACAAATTTAGATGCAAAAGAGAAATGAACAAAAATAATGCCATGCTTGTACAGAAGAAGACAAGGAAAGATAACTCAGTGCTAAGATAACTGTCATTCCTGATGGCTTGAGCCCACAGATATGACAGGAGTTATTGTCAAAGCTAAAATAGTAATTTACTGAAAAGTAAATCTGGATTTACAGGCTGAAAGACTAGTTCATGTTTCTGAGACATTAAATACATGTTTCTGAATAGTGAGATATATGTTATTTAAACTATTGAATCTAAAGAGTAATCTGAACACCCAGATGGAAAAACCAACATCAAAACAGATCCCAAAGCTGAAGAGGAATTAGATTCCCATATGATAACATTCAGGCTCAGAAGAAAATAGAATAATGTTACCCAAGAATATTATAACTATCCCAGATGATATACTAAACCACATTTCCATTATACAGTACTGAGAGAATATAACACTTTCTAAAATGTCTACCAACAAATTCAGGCAATTAAAATTAGGCACTGGGGGAAAGGACTACTCATGACTTGTTAATACATTTATCCACACAAATAAAAGTAAATACGATGGGAATAATTGTCACTGAAGAGAATGACACTGCCATACAACTGAACAGGGTAAAACCAACACTTTACCAAACATTTCAAAGTGGAGAAAACAGAAAATGAATGGATATATTCATCTCTGTTGTGAAAGACTCTTATCTTTCACAGTAGAGATTTTGCAATTATACTCAAAACCATGATCTTTCAAAAGTAAAACAGCAGCTAAAACATATTACGAATCTTTCCCTATCCTCGGAAATATTTTTTATTACGTAGGAAGACAATAAAATGTATGAAATCCTGAAATCTGAGGAGATACTTAAGTCACATGATCAGTTTCCCCAAATCCCCAATAGAATCATTTTTGTGAAAGGGATCTGTATGTGTGCACGCACGTGCGCGCCTGTCTGTGTGTGTAAGACTGGTCGCAAAGGAGCGGAGGTGTTACCATGATTATAGAAGTATGGACGTACAGCCTTTTCTTTTGCTACTTTTAAAACTTTCAATGATTAAAAAAGTTAAAGTCTAACTGTTAGAAGGGATCACCAACATCATTTTAAGTATGAGTAGAACTCATCAGAAAATTTAAGAGCTAATAAATAGTTTATAAACTATAAAAATCATGTAAGCACCTTTTCCTTTTCTTTTATCACACTTTCCCACTAGATTTGGACAAACCTCAGAGAAACTCTTGCTGTTGGTAACAAGCACATAAATCCTGGGAAGGAATCATGCAAAAGAAAGAGCAATTAAAGGTTTCTGCAGCTTGTTTAGTGAGGAGAATATGAACACGGGATGACGTAGGAAAAGCTATTCCTAGAGAAAAGATGGATCAGGATCTCTGCCTCCTGGCGTTGGCTCTATGGCAAAGCAGATTACAGTTGGAGCAAAATTCTGAACTGTCCTGGACTTTGATTTCTTACTTTGAAAATTTAGGTTAAAAGTGAACTCATACTTTCAAATTCAGAACATTACCGTGTCTTTGCAAAGATATAAATAGCTGAACTTTTCTTGAATTGCATTTTTTACTTTGTAAAAGTATAAGATTGAACTGGAAAATGTGCTTTCAAAATCTTAGAAATTCCTTCAAGTGTAGCTGGGAGCAGGTGGGTCAGTCTCTGTCCCCTTTCACACCTTCAGGAAAAAAAGCTTTTTTACTATTTATTACTATTTATATACTATAGATAGATGATAGATAGATAGATAGATACATAGATTATATATATATATATATATATATATATATATATATATATATATATAAACATGCATCAGAACATTCTCTGTACCAAAAATATGAAAAAGTAAATTACTCTTAAGTTTTTATCCAGTTTTAAAATTTGTGAGTCTAACATAGAAATATGTATATATGTCCCACAATGACACATGTTCAGTGTTCCTTGAGACAAAAAAAAAAGAAAGAAAAGACAAGAAAAAAAGAACATGGAAAATAAAACTGTCAGTTTTCTTTTATGCAGCCACTAAAATAATATTTGACTACTATTAATGCATTGTTTAAAATAATAAATACTGATTTAAGGGTCTCATAAAAATCACAGCAAGTCATTCAAAGGCAGGTCAAGGGTAATTAGTTCAAATATCTTGTTGCAAAATGACAGTATTCCTTTCAAATCAGCACTTACAAATGACTTGCTTCTAGATAACTTAGTGAAAGAGCAATTTCAGCATGATTATATTCCAGTTTTGAGACTCTATGTGCCTTTTTCACTCTTGCAGATAACATCACGTTCCTCAGTAATCTCACTGCCTTTCAAGTGGAGATTTCAGAAACCATGGAAAAGGTAGGTATGTGTATTAGAGTGGGAATATTTATAAAATCTCACCATATAAAAAACCCACCTATAAATCTGAATGGCTTATTGCATACAAAATGAAAGTTGGCTTTCTGAAAAACTTTCTCAGTATTTAAAAACCAAGGAAAAATGCTTATAAAATGTTTGTGGATGAGTGTGAGTGAGGCAAAATTATCAGACGAATTAAAGCATTCAGATTCCAGAAAGTTCCTTTTAGATGGGAAGAATTGGCATTAGCTTTTAAAATGAAAGCTATTAAGGATAATTGAAAATTATATACAATAAACTTTTTAATATACTAAATTTTACTACTTATTTAGCAGCCATTCATAAATAAGGTGATCTATGGAATTCCATCGACTCCTAGAATGCTACTCTTAAACTATTTCAAGATCCTGATCACTACAGACAATATGGATGTATTTATGTTAACATGTCTACACACTGTGTGTATCTGTGTCTGTATTTGTGTCTGTGCATGTATGTGAGTGAATATACAGCCACCTTTATCATGTGGAACCTGACAGTCAGGTTTTACACCCTTGTACATCCTGCTCTGTACTAACACTCTTCAAACTTCAGGAAAATAACTCACTGCATCTTTTCCTACACCTAGGAAATACAATGACCAAATGGAAGCCTAACAATCACGCAAGCTCACTTTTTTGTCCTTGTACTTCATAGTGAAATACTCCAATATTCAAAGTCTCATTGGGAAATGGTTTGGAAAGAAAAATTTAGGAATGTCTTGTATAATTCTTCATATTTCACAGAATCATTCATATATTTTCTAACTCCAGAAGTATTCAAATAATTATGCTTCCCATATAATTCATCAATGAAAAACAAACTGCTTTGAAAACACAAACATCAATTGATTCTGATTAAGAAAACACGTGCTTCTACAATTCTTCTAAAATATTATTGCCATATTTTCATATGCCATTCATAATTACCTCATATTTGTCCCTGTGCATAAATTCTTCACTATATACACATACACTGTGATACAAATATCATAAGATTTTGTCAGTAACCTGGTGCATATATAGTACATATATGTACCCATATTTTATAATATATGTATCATTTTAATGGTTTTGGCATCAAAATACCTACATTGTGAAAATAAAAAAATCAAGAGATAAAAATCACATTAAAATTTGCATAGTAAGGAGCTAATTTTCTTTTTTTTTCTTTTTCTTTTTTTTTTTGGTACCGGGGATTGAACTCATGACCTCGAGCTTGCCAGGCAGGCACTTGTGCCGCTGAGCCAAATACCCAGACCCTTTTTTATTTCTTATTGTTAAATAATTTTGAACCTCAGATGAACAGGAATGTAGAGTGATTACCTTAAAGAGAATATTGTACCTAATTATGACTTTATATTCTAAAATACTGTGCCCTTGTTACTGATTTGACAAAGTGTCTTGGAGATTTAATCAGCCCTTATACTTTATGGATGGAAAGTTAACAGTAAATGAAATAACAGTAAATGAAGTTTAATAAAATGACTTACTTCTAGGACCTGTGGTGTCTGACTTCCTACCCATGGCCTTTGTTTTTCATCAGACTATACTTAAAAATACTTATCAGATGAGATATCAAAGAAATTTAATGATTCGTTCAATCCCTGCATACAGGGAGTATGTTTATTTTCCTTTTGCTCCGCAACTATAAAAGGGACATGTTTCTGTCTCATACAACAAGGAAACATGGAAGACAAAATGAGTTCAACACCAAAGTTCACTTCTTTTATATTCTTTAGCTACTTCTCAGCAGTTTTATTGTTGCGTCTTTGAAAGGACTGTAAACTTTATTATTCTGAAAGTCACTTTCTCTCTGTTAATTCTTCAGTATATCCTAATATTAATAGGCAAGAACAATAGTGCCGAGCTCTTAATGAAGAATTTTGAAGCTGTCCATGCCCTTACCAACTGGGCTCAAAGAAATTCTGATATTTCTAACAGTTTAATGGTATCTTGCTTTCACTTTGATACACAATGGCACAGAGACTATCATGTGAGGGTGAGCTGACTGGTATTACACATCAGTGAGTAGACAGGGCTGACTGGTATCCCACATCAGTGAGCAGACAGGGCTGTGAAGGGCAATAATAGCAGAGGCGGAATCTAATTTTTTTATATAAAATTTATTACTAGAATCTGGAAGTGCCAAAGGATCTAGAGTTAAGTTAGAATTTATAAAAACTGTTAACAAATATGTATTTAGAAAGAAATCATCTAAAACATAACTTTAATTTTGTGTTATCATATATTCCTTCAAAGAAAAGCCACCTGGGGCTTTACAAGTTAGGCAGATCATTTTCAACATTCTCCATGTTAGAGATAATTCACAAAATATCTTGAAGATTTAAGTCATTTAAACGAGCAATTTAGTTCATGTTTATGATGCATACTGTTTATGTTCCTTTACACAGCATATCTGCATTCTACTTATTTCACCTTCTCTCCAACTTTTTCCTTGCTCAAAGTCTTCTGGACCCCTTCTCATTAGCAAGAGATCTATCTCTTTTTGTCTTTCTATTCATCATTTATTTGTATTTTGTCTTACTCAAATTAGATATACTGTATGGCATTAATCCTTGTATATCTGATTTATTTCATTCAACATTATATTTTTCCAGGGGCACCCATTTTCCTATAAATGTCTCAAATTTGTTCTGCTTTACAGTCAAATAGCACTCCATTATGCATAGAGACCCCTTTTGCTTTATCCAGTCATCTGTTGATGTGTTTACAGGCTGCTTCCAGGATTTAGCTAGCATAAAGTGTGCTGCTATAAACATTGTTGTGCACATGTCACTGTGTAGGATATCTCTAGGTCTTTGAAAAACACACATAGAAGGACATAGGTGGATCCTAGGGAAATTTATTTTAGTTGTTTGGGAAATCTCCATCCTGATGTCCACAATGGTTATACTAGTGTACATTCCCACCAATAATGTAGGAGGATTCATTTTTTCACTGCAGCCACACTAGTAGTTACTACTTTTGAATTTTTAATGTATGCTATTCTTTCTGGTGTAAGACAGAATCTTAGTGTTGTTTTAATTTGTATTTCTCTAATGGCCAGTGATGTTAAACATTTTTTCATATATTTGTTGGCCATTTGTACTTCTTTCTCTGAAAAAGGTAAGTTCATTTACTTGCTCATGTCTTGATAGGGTCTTTTATTTCAGGTGGTCTAATTTATTTAGTTCTTTTTGGCTTCTTTATATATATTTTATAGTAGTTCCCTGTCTGAAAAATAACTGTCATTTTCTCATCCTATGGATCATCTTTTCACTGATCATTGGTTCCTTTGCCATGTGGACAATAAAAATGAAAGTGGATTTAGACAAGGGAGTGAGGGATATGAGAGGGAAGAGGAAGAAGATTAAAAAGAAAGGGGCTGCATTATGTGACTGTATCTAGTCCCCAAGATGACTGTAAAATGCATGTATTGCAAACACTACTATAAAAAATGAAAAAGGGTCATTTAATTTGTTATGTACTCTTTGATTCACTTATTCTATGGACTAAACTAAAAAAAAGTCAAAGCCAGATGAGAAGTAATTGACAAGGATTTGCTCCTGATTGTCTGGCTTTTAAGGCTCTTCCTTGGCCATCTCACCTCATGCAACTTCAACTCCATCTTTACGTGGTTGACCACCACATTTCATCTTGACCTGTCTCAAGAACTCTGTATTGTGACCAACTGGTAGCTGTTTAAAACTCTGTATATCTCTGTCACTTAAAACTTATCCCTGGCCAGAGTTCTTGGGTCTCTTAAGTTCAACACACTCACAAAGGCACCGAAGCATTTACCCGAGTGTGTTACCATTGTCTATTTATTCCTTTGTTTCCCATTAGTCTAGTTAGTCGTGGAGTAAGAAATGATGTTGACTTCAGCACCTCCAAGGCCTGAGTCTACTGACAGAATAGGAGTTTCACAAAGTTTTATTAATCTAGAATAAACACAATATTTCTAAAATGTTAGCTGGCACTGGAATGGGTTTGTGTAATTTTGAACACGCCGAATTCTGCCTCTACATACAGGCTTCCTGATTCAGGGAAAGGTGGGTGACAGAACTCAGGAATGTGCACTTTAACTACTACTTTTTATGATGTTTGATTTTGTGTGTTCCTGGATCATAGTGTGGAAAACTCTGATTTTATAGAATATGAGTAAATGGAGGTACGTCCAAATTCTTAGCTCTATTTTTCCATTATTTAACATTTTGATTAAACTTTCTTATTTGTCAAACAGTAATTGTGTTGGAATTCAGGGACATAATACATGTAAAACACTGAACACAGTGCTTATCACTAATTAGACAACATTAGTAGCCATGATGTTGTCAACATTAGCAGCCATGATTTTTATTGTATTAAAAGTATTGCATTTCATCTCTGTCACCTGGTTATCCATATGTTAATATCCTATATGTTTATCTATAAGTTAAAACATATAGATTGTTATCTATATGGTTTTTGCATTTGAGTCTTTCATATCCTGCAGGTCATTATAGTCAGGCTTTGCCATTATGTCTCTGTAATATCTGCTCTCTTTACTCCCACTGCCTTACAAGGGGCACAATCCTTTAACCCAAGTTAGAAAACATTCACTGAGCACCTACATGAAGCCACTGTGTTAGGTACTGAGGATGCAAGACAGTAGAGGTACTGTTGAAGCATGAAGAGTCCACTGAGGAATAAAAACTGGGTATTTTAATAACCACATGCTTTTGGGTGTGGAGGTGCATGCCTCTAATCATAGCACTTAGAAGCCTGAAGCAGGTGGGTTTTCATGATTTTGAGAACAGCCTGAGCTACACAGCGAGTTTAAAACCAACCTGAACTACACAGAAAAACTGACTCAAAAAACTAAAAATAAAAAAATATTCACATGGTTTGCCCATCACAACAAAGGCATCATTGGTACACTGGGGTACAAAAAATGTGAAAAGAATCCTTAGGTTGTCATAGTTGTGATGTCCCTAGTGATAAACTTGAAAAATTTCCTTGGATTTAATCGAGTAAGAGAAGACAGGATGACTGATGATTTATGCCAGAAAAGAAAGATGTAGAGGCCAGGCCTGAGGAGTACCTGGTAAGGAATGCCGATATCTTGGCCAGGGGTACAGGGGAGTCAAGAAACCTCTTTCTAATCTCTAGTACAAGATGGAATTAATACAGGTAGTTTAGGGACACAGCTCAATTTCTACCATAACCATGAAGGAAAAGGAGAAGGAGGTGTAGGAGAAGAAACAGGAGGAGGGGGGAGAGAGAAGGAAAAGAAATAAATAATCATAATATCATAATTACACAGTAAATGTCCAGTGTAACCTCTTTAAAGATGTCACTGGCTGAGAAAGCACAGCATAAAGCTTCCTCTGGCCAACATTATTTATCAAGAGTAAAGGTTGAACACTATAGAAAATTAAATGATGGAGCCTTGTACCTCTCATTTTTTTAAACTGTGAAAAATGTCTGAAATTTTATACATGCTTTTATTTACATGAAAAGTTAACAACAGATTATGTTTATGAAGACAAAATTTTACTGGAATTGCATGGTCTTGATATTGTCCAGAGAGCTGGATATTATCACAGAGCAAAGCACTAAAGCTGTAAATGATATATTTGATCAATAGCTCTAAGAAGGAAAAAAAAAGTCGACATTGTTTGAAACTAGAGAGACAGACATGCTTTAATAAATCTACTCAGAAACTTCAAAGCATAATGAGATGCATTCAAGATGGAACACATGAGCTCTGTTTTAGTGACCTCAACATTTCTTCAAGATATTTTCTTCTTGTGACAGCTGATTGAATGGCAAGCAATAGAGTCCCTGAGAATGTCATAGTTTCTATTAAAAAGTATCTTTCCCTTGCACATTTAATTATCCTTAAAATGTGCTTTTAGTGAGCCAAAGAATCATCCTGCTTTGCCAACTGACAAACCTCTCTCAGCATCGTATTTAAAGGATGCTTCATAAATTGTTTTTAATGATAATTAAAAGCACTGTGTTATAGTACTGAAAAAGCCAAGGCTAAGTATAGGAGACCTAAGGTTTGAATTTAGCCCTCGCCAATTAGTGGTTGTGGGATTTGAAATAATCAGTTTACCTTTTAAACCTTGTCTTGCATCTGAAACATGAGCATAATAAACAATTACTTAATGTAGGTTTTTTAGGTTAAGAAAAAGTTCCATACAATGTCTGGCCTACTGACAAATATAAATAATATAGGTTGAATAATTGTATCCTCCTAAAACTGATATACTGAAGCCCTAATTCCCAGTGTAATGGTGTTTGAAGTGAGACATTGGGGAAAATTAGATTAAGATTTAGATTATGTCATGAAGATAGATGCAAGATGATGGAATTAGAATGATTATTAGAATCCCCTGGCAACTCTGGTCATGGACACAGAAAGAAAAGACCATGTGAGCATGAAGGAAGATGACAGCTATGTGCAAACCAGGAACAGGCCCATCACCACCTTGACCTTAGACTTGCCAGCCTCTAGAATATGAAAACTAAACGTCTGTCTTTTGAACCATTCAGTCTACAGAATCCTGTAGCATTTGACTTCACAAAATAGTAACAATTGTACATTATTATTACCTACAGTAGGCATATTTCTAAAATACTAGTTACCTACCCAGATTTCCTAATTTTACATGTGAGAAAATGGAGAACAAAGTCTGATCTGTTACTTTTCCTTATTCCTTGAACATAGATTTATGTCTTAAACAGTTAATATTTACTGAAGGCTAAGTGAACACACACGTCAAAAGATTACCATACTAAATGCTGATAAAAATCTCAAATGCATTTTTTCTTTCTTTAGCATTGCATGTTTGGCCATTTCTGGATCTAGATCTATTTACAAAGATGGGACTGTATTATTATGTTTTGCTTTTTTTTTTTCATTTTATTCCTCTGTTAATCTTCATTTTGCACCTTTTTTGAAAAGTCAGATGTGAGAAAGGTTTTTCACAAAGCTTTATCTCATTTAATCTTTTTGTATAATCTGTTCAAGTATCTTTGTCATCTGTGATTTTACATGTGCAGCTAGTCAGGCTCATGAAGACTAAGTGACCCCCTCAAAAAGAAAAGAAAAAAAAAACCTACAAAATAGCTTTTTGAGACAGAGTCAGCTATGCAGTTCAGACTGACTTTGAATTTACTATATATCCAGCAGGCCTTAAACTTGAAAGGATTCTCCTGCCTCATCCACCAGTGCTGAGATTACAGGCCTGCACCACCACAACCAGCCAGAATCGACAACTAGAGACCAAAAGATAATGTAACACTGCCTATCTACAAAGGCTCTGCTTTCAGAGCCTTTGGGTCTGTGGTTTCCTTACTTTATCAAGCATTATTCATTTCATTTTGCATATCATCATGGTTCACTCAGTGAGAGCCAGGAAATTGTAGGACACCTCTTTCTAATCTCTACTAAAAAGTAGAATTTATATAGGTAGTTCAAGAATTCAGTTCATCTCCCAACACATCCACCATCAAAAAGTAAAAGGGATAAATAATATCATAAATAAACAGTAAACCTCTGTTGGAATCCCTCTAAAAATGTCCTTTAAGTTGCAATTTTTTAAATGCTTCTCCAAGCCTTTGGAGGGAGGTTCTTATGAGACCAAGAGGCAAAGATGCACAAGGATAAGAGAGCAGAGCTTTGTAAATAGTGTTCTTGGCCGTAAACAATGAAACCACCCCATTCTTTGTTTTTCTGGTATTCTCACAGACAGACCGAGTGTCATATTTAAAAAGGCCGCCCATGGTCTGCCTCTTAAGTAGGCAATGCGTCTTGTTCCTATGCCTTTGCTCGCATCGAACTGATTCCCTCTCAGCTTTCATTTTCCACTATGCATGTCAGGTCACTTATCCTTAAAATTTTAAAGGAAGGCTTGTTGTCACCTGCACCTGAATCTAAATGAGAACACAAAGAAATCAAGTCCAAGGATGGCTGTGCTTGCCGTTTCATCTCCTGCTGTAGCATAAAACTATTTAAGCATCATTGGTTGAGTAGGCTATGTTTTTTTTTTTGTTTGTTTGTTTGTTTTTTGAGGAAAGGCCTTTGCTGATGTTTCTGAAATCATTTACTGTCGAAACAGAATATTAGCTCTCTTGCTTGAAACTGATGAAAATAATTCTATGTTTGTAGAGTTTTGAAGGATTGATATGGATCCTGCTGTACTATTTGCTTGAAAAATGCTCATATCCCTGCTACCATAGAAATTCATATCAAGTTTAGACTAAACGTTATCTCTCTAAGGAGCTAAAGAAGTTAATTTTGCCCAACAAAGGAAGAAATGCTTGAGAGAATTTGTCTGCAAACTTTGAAAGCATATTTTCAAACTGAGATATCCAATGCCAAAAATTGCTTTGAATATTTTCATTTCTATCGCAATTTCTACTGCTTCAGGTTTGTTGTATACAACATTAAGAAGCAGAGTGGAAGCTATGAACACATAATGAATTATACATTCAACGATGTCTTCACGAGTTATTACTTTTTAAAATAGAATTCTCCCTATATAGGCTTTGGAAAGTACATATTTAATCCAGTGTACATGTAACATATGATGTGTGTGAAAATCACTTGCTGTTTTGTGACAATAAACATGTATGTTCCTAAAACTATTACACCATGCTACAGCCAAGTTGCTGAAAGATGGTTATCTGAAATAAGATTGAAAGTTACAAAAATAGGTAAAGATGGGTATACTTCATAGCAAAAGTGGTGAACTAAATAGGTGGTAGAGATTTGAGTGGGTATCTTTCATGACTTGGTTCAGTTTGATGCAGTTTCCAGTGTTTGCTTAGGGTTTTTTGAAAATGAAATCAAGTGTAAGAAAATAAAAACTTACTTATTACAAGCTGTGCTGCTATAAAATATGGGTGCATATGTATCACTGTGGTCTGATGTTTCTAATCCTTCCAGGAAGATACCCAGAAGGGAAATAGTTGGATCAAATGAAACCTCTAACCCTAGTTTTCTGAGGAATCTCCACACTAATTTCCACATCCCACACTCCCACCAAGAATGGAGAAAGGTTCCTTCCCCCCTAAAGCCCCACAAGCATTTGTTATTAGTTGATCCTTTGATAATAGCTATTCTTTTTGGAGTGACATGGAATCGCAGTGTTCCTTGAGTTTGCACCTCTCAAATGACCAGTGATGTTAAATATTTTTTCATATATTTGTTTGCCATTTGTATTTCTTCATATATAGGTACAAACTCCCTATGAGGAATATGATCATCATGTATATATTAATTGTACAAATATACTTTTTTAAAAAAGATAATAGGAAGAAGAGTGATTGATAGATTTTTTTTTCCATTGGGAAGGGAATCAAGAAATGGAAGGACAGGGGAGAGGAGGAAAAGAGGATGGAAACAGGAACTAAAATGTGTTATGCACATGCACCAACTCCTTGTGGGGAATGTACCCAGGTATTAGTAAAGAAAATTATTGGAAAAGGATGACACCTTAAGTAAAAAATAAAATAAAAACTAGCAACATATTCAATTTGTTTCTTAATACATGACATACTTTGGGGAAAAGTTCACATTTTCAAAGCAAACATTTTAGCAGAACTAATGGCATCATAATAGTATAGGTACATATCCTAATTTACCTGAGAAAAGATATTTGGAACCACTAATATATGTAAAAACCTGCTTTTTTTGTTATAATACCCATGTTTTCAAGATTCAAATGAAACAACACAGTTATATAATTTTGACAGAAAGATAAATTGATACTTTCTATAAGAGAATTTTATAAACTATATGAAGGATATTAAAAATGTTCAGTCTTATCCGGGTGTGATACTACACACCTTTTAATCCCAGCACTCTGCTAGACTGAGGCAGGAGGGTTTGAGCTCAACCTGAACAACTTAGTGAGTCCCTGACTTAAAATAAATCCTGAAAAGTGTTGGAGATATAGTTCAATGCTAAGACCTTCAGTCCCCAGTGCTGAAAGACAGAAAAAAAATAAAAATTAAAATAAAAAGTTGCCTTTCCTTTTAACAAGTTTCCGGCATCTAGGACTATAACCAAAGCAAACGAATAGAAGTAGAAACATTTAAAGAACATTAAAAATATTCAGTGCCTCATAATTTATTATAGTATAATAGCTGATAGTCTCACAAAGGACAAATATCTGCACAATTTTTCCCAGGAAAAAGTTCAGGATAATGACAAATGCTTTTTAAATCATAGAACAAATTTTGGCAAACTCTAGGAATGAATAATATAGAGACAACTATGCTAATGCATGAAGGTTGCATAAGGATACTTTATAATGCTTACAATGGGGAAAAACTGTCTCAAATATATCTTATAATGACTGTGTTATTTCAATTACTTAGGCTGAATAAGAAATTGTTAAATAGTAGCATTAACATAGTCAGTATAGGCTGCCTACTACTCCACATACAAATGCACCAAAGTACAGAGCTGGCCCCGGGTGATGCTCATTTAGGTTAATTGTGGTGTTTTCTGTATCACTACTATATTCTTCTCTAAGCAAGACACTTAACACTGTGCTTACAGTATGGAGGGATATATTCTTAATATGTTTCTTCCCCGAAAATTGCAGTTATATTGAATTTTTATAAAATAAATTTCACATCATTTTCCATATAGCACTGAAGCATGCAATCAGCTCAGTGTGACCAGGTAATACTGAAGACAGTGAAATCTGGACTCTTTAGCTGAGATCTAAAATCTTCCTCATAAAGCTTCACTCTGAACACTGCTCTAACACTGGGGATCCATCAGGAAGCACAATAAATCTCCGCCCTGAAGGGGCTTACATTATACTTTAGTGAGATAGAAAATTAAAATATAAAGTAAATAATATGAAAGAAACAAAGCATAAAAAAGAGGAGAGAAAGTTTGACAAACTGAGTGAGAGCCCAGGAGGAGGGACCAGCTGTTTGGTGAGAAGGGAATCTGTGGTGATGAGACTACTGAAGGCAGAGGGAAAAGAAAACACTGGGAATGCATTTGAGATGGGCAAGGAGCAGCTCAAATGTCCAGGACACTGCAGCAGCCTAAAGAAGCAGAAGAATGAGAGACAATTCCTGGGACCAGTTCTCCCAGGTCTTGTTGACCATTGTAAGAGCTTTGACTTCTACTCCCATAAGGGAAGCCGACCATTACAGAGGATCAAGGAGAGAAGCAGCCTAAAATGACTCAGGTTGATCCAGATGACTCTGTTTAAGAATTGAACAGTCAAGAACATGAGTAACAATAACATCACCCAGGAAGCCAAGAAACAGAGCAGGGGAGAGTTAATGGTAATATGTAGACAGTGAGCTTCTAGATTCCAGCTATATTTTTAAGTTAGATCCAAAGGTATTTTTAGATGAACTGGAATAGATATCTAACTGAATGGCAATGCTGATACAATGCTGTGAACAACTGGACAACTGGAATTATGTATTTGGGTATCTTCTAACATGAAAAATATTTCTATAGAGCTTTTGAGGGGAAATGAGAAATATAGTTAGTATTATGCAAGTGTAAGATACCTATAAGCTATTCAATAGCAGTGTGAATGAGCCAGAAGACTTAGGGAAGACTTAAGAAACAGAAATAAGTCACCTGAAAACTATTAATATAGAAAGTATGTAAAGCTAGAACATGGCACAGTAATCACCCAGGTAGTAAAATAAAAGAACGGGAGAACCAAGAATGGAGAAAATCCCACACTGAGCATCAGGGAGATGAGATCAAATTAGTAAGAGACATAAAAAGTGAGGACTGAGATGTCTCAGATAAGAAATAAAGATTTTCATAATAGAAGCTGTGTCCAATATGTCAAATATTGCTAAAAATTAACATTTCAGAAACAACCACACATATAGGAGACTTCACCAAGGACTCTTTTGTTGAATTGGTGGCAGGAAAATGTAGAGACAGAATGTATAAGACAGTACTTTAGAAAAGATTTGCAGTCAAAGACATAGAGAAACAGAGTGATGCTCGGAGGGAACAGTGGCTCTAAAAGAGCATATTTTTAAATAGGTGCAAAATATAAAACATGTATATGTGGGTTTAGAATTATCTAGTGGTGAAAAAAAAAGATGAATGTTACAGAGCAGATGGAAGTCAAGCACTGAAGCTATTGCACCCTTACCTGCTTGGGAAGGAAGGGTAGGAAACTGTATGCACTGAGTGATTGGCTTTAGGACATGTCATGTACAAGTAAATGAAGGCATGTGGCAGTATTTTGTTAGATAGGTTTACAATTGCATGGGCATCCTCTTTGTAAGGCTTCTATTTTCTCAGTGAAGCAGAATACAAAGTTATCAGCTGGAAAATAAGGAAAGGACAACATGGGAGAGAAATGAAAAGAAAGACAACACCAAACCAGTTAGCACCGGTGCAGACGCAGGACTGACAAACACAATAGAGGAACACCACTGATTAACAATTTCAAGGCTCACTTGAAAGTTGCAGACTTGGTGTCAAGAGAGAGTAGTCAACAAGATCCTTTGTTATTTTTTATCTATCTTCAGCTTCAGGAGTTCAGATAAAAAGTGGCTAAAAAATGGAGTTAACCATAACTAGAGTCCTGTTAGTTGAGTGAGTTCTTCTGTCATACTCAACCAGAAATTTACTCTACCTATAGACAGATTATTTCTACAACACATGATATTCCCTCTTGAGCAGTTGGGAAGTCTTCAGTCCCTTGCTACATACAGAGCTCTAACTGTCACAGGGACTCTAGATCTTTTTTACTCTGGTATATAGAGTACCTAAATGCAGACAGTTCGGAACTCATTAAAAGGCCTTATGTGAACAACCTTATGTGTCATTTTTTTTTTTAAGATTTCATGTGGGTAGCAGAAAAAAAGTCAGACCTCAAGCCAGAGGGAGTTTTCTGGAAGAGTTACCCTTTCTACCTCAATTGCTAGTCTAACTTGAACTTTAGGGTTTTCTTTTTGTTATTAACTTATTTCTCTAGCAATCAGCTTCAGTGCTTGAAATTCTTCTCAGGAAATAAACCTTGTGTATTCTCTGTGCATTCTTTTCCCTGAAGCTTTCTCAATGCCCATGGGACATTACATCTTCCTCTGTGAGTTGCCAGGAGTGAATTTTCCTGACTTGTTGTTTCATATAAATGCAAACAAAACAAAACAAAACAAGACAACTTGATATTTCTTTGTTTCCACAAGCATAAATACGAGAGTAGATACTGATTCCACAGACATGAGGGGTCAGATTAAAGATTTGCAATTCCAATGAACATTTTTATATAAAAAATGCAGCTACAAATCACACTTTTCATCAAAATTCATGCTATGCATGCAAACTGTTTCTCACAAAACAAATAAACTCATATATCATGAAAGGTTGGATCAATAAATGCCTGCATCACTTCCAAAAAACTGACAAAGGGGAAATCAAATAGAAAAATATACACTAGGTCTAACTATTTGCCAGAAAATGATCTTTCTTTCAAGTGAAAGAGATTTTAATACATTGTTTTATTTTTTAATCTTTTAAAAAAATAATTTATACAAAGATAATCAGAAGCAAAATTCTGTCTCTCTATCCTCTCCTTCTACTTTTCATTCTATGAGATATTCTGTTTCTTCTTCTACTTTTATTCCTTGGAAGATTCTAAATCTTTGTGGCATAAAAAATTGATTCAAATAATGTGAAAGTATGTTTTGTATCATGTCTATGTGATGACATTTTCTTTTGCACTCAAATAACAGGCAAGGCTATGGCTGACCTCAAGAGAATGATGTACATATTTCACAAAATAACACTGTTTGCTAGTCAGTCTGCATATTTACTAGAATATCACATTCTTAGGTTTCTAGAGCAATTCAAACAAAAACATCAAATTGTCTTTCTTTTTTGAAAATGACTTTATCAGGAAATTAAAATTAGTTAAACCTATTTTATATATTCACTGCACACATATACACTGATATATTGATCTTTGATATACACAAAAACATGTGCTGTGATGAATATCACAAAATTCTTAGAAATATTACAGAATACCTACTGAAAAGTCTAAATTCTTTGAAAATAATTATTTTGATGTGTATAATATATAGTTTTGGAAAATTTTAATATTACATGTATTTTCTACTATGTTTACATGAAATTTTAATTTCACTTATTGTTAACCTTAATATTTTAATTTTGCAATTCAAATTTTATTTATTCAAAATTTAAATAGACTGACTTATTGGATTCTGCCAATAATTTATGTCTGACTCAAACTAGTTAGCACTCCCATAACATGAGGGGACTCTTATTTACTATATTCTAGATATTTGTAAATTAGTAGCTTCTAACTCCTCCATTAATAATTTGAAGTGAATAAAATTTACTTTCTATCAGAAAGATGAAAAGCCCTTGTTGAATTTTCAGTACAAAAAAGATTATAATGTATCTTCTATAGAAAAGGATTTTATTAAAACCCTAATTAATCACATTTTAAAATTTTCAAGAGAGGTCCATGGTCCAATGTATGGGTCACATGTCCCCAATTGAAAATTGAAAAGAGACAAGTTCTTGTTTTTTACATCAAAAAGAGGCCTGTTAATTTATTCAGTCATTTTGAACTATTTAATGAATATCCATTATGCAGAAGAATCTTTTTTGTACAAAATGCATTACTATGATTAGAAAACATATTGAGATATTGATATGAATATATGTTTCCTGATCTTTTGCCTCTCATTCTAGCAAGATAGAACTCAGGGAACCCTACCTCATTCAGGATATACTGGAGTGTAATTGGATAAAGGCCTAAAATTTCTGAAGATTAACTCTTTCCTTGTCTTGTTTTAAAATCTGAGTTGATTGTGCTAGATATTTCATGGCTGTTAAGGAAAAATTGAAACTCTTAGAAGGTGATAAGTTTAAACCCAAGAAGGAATTTAAGATCCACCAGTGCCAGTCATGATGGATCTTTGACGAATGAATGACTGCTTGAAATAATTAGCTAGGCTGGATTCCAGGGCCTAACTTCATCAAATAACTCAAATATGACCACCCTTCTTCTACAGACCAGATAGACTTGGATGACCAAGACTGATGGCTCTTAAGAAAATTGGGCTGTTTCCACACATTTAGTTTCATCAAGCCTCTTAGAACAGTTGGGAACCATAGAGAAGGAAAAGTTGCCTAACAATGATCTAGGCTAAACAGCAACCTCTCAGTCTACTAGGAGAGAGTTAACTTAAGAAAAATAAAAGCATATGGTAGCTGTGTTTCTTTTGAGCTTACGTAACTGCAGAAATAAGAAGAAGACACAGAAATAGAAACTGTCTTCAAGATGTTCACAATTTATTAATTGAAACTGATATAGAAGTAGGTAATTTCATTGATGTACAGTGAGGCTACAACAGCAATCATTTTCGAGTTGTGAAGGATTCATGGAGCACCTATGAATGACTCTACCCAATGATTATTATTACTCTAAATCTTCTTAGGAAATTTAACAGCAAAATAATTTATATAATAATAAACTAATAAATATGTGGATTTATTTCCATTGTGTTACTGTCAGGCAAACTTCAGGGTCTTAAGTATATACATTACCAAAACAGAAATAAAAATTAATTTTAAGCTACTTCTACCCCATATTGCAATTTTTAAAATTCTCCTTATATCTTAACTTTCTATCTCAACTGAGAAATAATATCTAAAAATATCTATAACTCATTAAATAAGCATATTTAGACATTTGGTTAATTTTTTATGAATTGAAAAAGGCAAAATATTACTCACATATTTTTCCTACTCAATATAACTCTAAAGAAAGAGGGAAAACCATGATGCTCATTCTGAATTAATCATTTTTTGCATTTTGAAATTCCATAAGGTATAATGTGGTATAGCAAGAAAAAATCTGAATTTATTTTCAGTGTATAGATGGTTTTTATCACTGTCACACACTGCTATCATAAAAAGAAAGAACAAATGAGATAGGAAGTTCAATACATTTGAATTCATAAAAAGCCCACTGGGAGGATTTTTAACACAATTCTTGTTAAATGTTAAGACTTTTGTCACTAATGGGAATTTTCATATTAAATTATAATGAACAAATGTTAAAGATCAACTTTGCAAATAATTAATTAAAATTGTTAAGTCTTGTAGAAGACTTAAGATAGACTGATTTGAAATAATTATTTTGGTACTGTGAATTTTAACAACTACCTACTATGATTGCTAGGAGAATGACTATATTGCTTCTAATGAAAACTTTTAACTATTATACACAGATGATGTAGTGGTAAGCATCAGTGGTTCAATGGTAGAACCCCTCCCCGATAATGTGCATTTAAAAAGCTGTTTACATCATTTTTCAATTTTAATAATTAAGTAGAGAAAAGAAAAAGACAAGAGCACTGAGCTAGAGCACAGGAGCATTATTAATAAGCTATGAGAAAAATATGATTACTAAAATACATTTTAAAGGAAGGCTGATTTTTATAAAAATAATGTAAATTATAAAGTGGTAAGAGCAACAATTAAAATGAAATGAAAAAGTGCAGCTGTTAATGGTACCTACAGAGCAGTCTGATTTGGAAAACAGCACCTCCAATTACCCTTTAGAGCTTATTTGTCTGAGTTGAACTCACCTGTGTAGGTAATATGTTCAGTGTGTTTTCTAAGATGCTATTAATTTGGCCACAAAATACATGTCAAACTGCCTACCTAGGCTTTCATAAAAATCTCCCATTTGTTTTATTATAAGGTTACCTTTAAATGTTCCTTAATATTTCTTTGTTGGTATTCCTTAGTAATCATTATTCAAACCTCTGCAAATTTCTTTGCTAATGCTCAAGTGTCTCTGCCTCAATTGTAATACCATCTTGTCCACCTATAGAAAAGAATTTTATTAAAACCCTAATTAATCACATTTTAAAATTTTCAAGAAAGGTCCATGGTCCAATGTATGGGTCACATGGCCCCAATTAAATATCAATATCATCAATATCTCAATATGTTTTCTAATCATCTTTTCCTCCTATAAAGTCAAAGCTTTCCCATAACACAGATAAAGTTGCTGCCCTTTGACCAAATGCTCCCTCAAGACAATAACTGCGTTGTGAGTCAAGACTACTTGCAAGCTGTTAATATTAGTAGCGCTGGGAAAAAAGCTGAAGAGTTACAATGAAAGAAGCCACAAAAAGGAAGCAAAGATGACCAAAAAAGAAGAAAAAAGAGATTATGAAAATAACTAGTGTTGTAAATGACACTGAAGATGATTCTAATATCAACATATCCAGGTGTTTGACCAAACAATGATTTTCCAGAGGAAGTGAAACTCTACCTAAGATCTTGCCATTTCTGTGTGGATGGGCTGTTATTACCTGGACTGCTGTGCACACATCTTTCTCCTGGACAATTCCCCTTCCCAAGTGTCAACTTCTTGATGTGGAAGGGAAGTAACCTCCTGCCTACAGATTATAATTTGTATATCAAATCTCCCACACTCTTCATTTGAAAATGTAGTTGGATATCTTTAAATAGAGTACCACTGGAGAAACTGCTACTTATTTTAGATGCCATAACATTTGAGTGCTAATATTGCTCTGGAATTAATGGTGAAACATGGAGTTTTAGAGTATACTGTGTACCTGTTAAAGAGATAATGCAAGAAAGCATATAGAAAGAAGAGATCATGCATTACAAGTGGAACACAAAAGTTAATGTATCCAACAAGATTAAATCATATGTTGTAAATATTTACAGTTTTAAAACCATATTCCTGAAATGTTTTCTCAAAGAACATACATCCAAATAGAAGTTACAATAGTCATGGTGACATATTGACATGAGTTCCAGGAGTTATAATGGAAGTACAAAAGGATAATACTCTCAAGTATGAACTAATTTTTCCCCTTTCCCACTAATAACTTTGGAGTTTATGTATTTAGAAAGTACTTATTATGTCCAAAATGGTTTCAGCTGAAAGGAAAAGCAAGATCTTTGAAATCCAAGAAGCTGAAACTCGGGGAATTAAGAGAAAAATTAAACAAAGCCAAATGTGATGAGCTAAGCCCAACTGTCATACTGACTACTATAAATGTTCTCTTTTAGGTTGGGAAGAACCGATTGTTGAAGGGAAGTGAGGTTATCTTATATCCTTGCCTGACTGTCCTGAGCAGAAAATTCAAGGCTGAATAGTCATTACTGCTGAACAGAACATTAGGACACCAAAGGAAATTAATGCTGCAGCATTCTCTAGAGACCACAGTTAGAGAACCCTCTAGAAATGAAAGAAGGCAGAATAGAAGATTATGTCCCAGCTTCCTAAGTGTGGCCTTGCAACGATCTTAGATCTCTCTGAGATATAAGACCTTAGAGGATCTTAGTGTAATGAAACAGATCTTTGTCCTTTCTCATACAATATAAACATTTAATGAATGTTTGAAATCAGTTCCATAGATCTGTGCTATTTGCATTGTATTTGAATTTCAATATACATGATTACAACATTGATATCTTCTTGAAAATAATGTTTATTTCAGAGAATGCATTTTAATCGTAGTGTAATTGAATTTTTATTTGTTAGGGTCATATTGAATTTTATCATCAAAATGTAACCTGTATACTTTTTGTCATTCCTAGAGTTTTTGATGTGGTAGTAACTTTAGGAACTTCTTTAAAATGAGAATGTTAAACCTACCTGTGTCCTCAAATACAAACTTCATTCTTCATGTTGAGTTCACACAGAATAAGTCTGTCTTCTTCAAACATTTCAATGTGTTGTCATTTCTTCATTGTATCTTCAAGACTCACTCAAACTACATGTTTTTTTTATTTCTTAAGACCACCTAGTTAAATGATTATTTGACATCTCTTTTTTCCAAATCTCAAAGTGAGAAGGATTTGTTTACTTGAAATTAGAGATAACTCAGCATTATGCAAGCCTTATGTTGAAAGACTTTAAAGGTGTCAAGAAGAAGAAACAGACTTGGATAGAGGTTCTAACTTTATCTAGAATCAGATCATTGAGGTCACAGAGAGAAAGACAAATAGCTGAGAGAGCATTGCCTCTTCCTTATTGGTTATTATTCTTCCTCCCATTTTTTCCTCAAAAATAAATTCTATGATCAATTTGCTATTTTGTATGGCATGAAAGACATGGAATTATCTGATTTTTAATTTTTTACTTTAATAAAATTTTCATTAGTTAAATTCTGAACTACATTTACATTGGAAGCTATTTTTATGCCCTTCGCCACTTTTCTAGCAAAGGTACAGTCATTGCTTAGTAGTCTCTGTAACATGATTTCCTCCCATATGTGGAATCTTGTAAGGAAAAAACACAATAGGGCGAAGCACTTATGATAATTCATTGAGAATTCTGTTCACTGCCTTAGACTTTCACCTGCTCACTGTAGGAGCTTGGGCCATACTGGAATCTGCTCTTCTTCATTTGTAAGCAGACAATGGTAGTCATCACTCTTCACAGGTGGTTGGTACCAATAAGAGATAATGTACATCAAAATATGCATCTGAATTCTCAGCACACAGGATCACTGCCATTTTTGCCTTTTTTGGGGGGTGGGGGGACTCGGGATCCAACTCATGACCTCGTGCTTACCAGGCAGGTGCTTGTGCCACTGAGCTATATACCCATCCCCCAATTTTTTCCCAATTTTTTTTATAAGTCTGTCATTTTTGTTTCACAAACTTTATTTACACAGTTCTTAAATTGATTTGTTAAACTTTCTGGTTGTGGTGTGTCTTGACTTCTTTGAAACTAGTTATCAAAAGGTAGATAATTAATTGTGGTAAAAAGTACTTGCTTCAGCAGCATATATACTAAAATTTCATTGTGGAAAAGAAATTGTTATGGCATTTGCAAAGCCAGCACTTCCCTAGGTGCTTAGAAAAAAGAAAGAAAGAAAGAAAGAAAGAAAGAAAGAAAGAAAGAAAGAAAGAAAGAAAGAAAGAAAGAAAGGAAGGAAGGAAGAAAGAAAGAAAGAAAGAAAGAAAGAAAGAAAGAAAGAAAGAAAGATGATTGCTGTCCTACACACATCCACTGAGTAATGATCCTGCAGTTGTTAGCAAACACTCTCATTGAATTGACACTTTTTCTGTGTTTTCTTTTCCTAGGCTACCTGTCATTGCTGTCTTCAGTAACCACCTCTCCCTCAGCTCAGCGAAAAAATAAAGAGAATGCTGATGAGTCTGTTCTTCTAACAAGGAGAAAATGACAATGTGCTAAACTCTGAAGACTCCTTTAATTAGCCCAAGGTAAGCAAATTACCAGTCTGTATAAGTAAATATTATCAAACAAAATGTATCTATGTCTACAACACAGTAATGTTCTCACTGATAAAACATTTTATTTCACTAGTGCTTGTAAGTCTATCATTTAATTTTACTGTCTTAACAATTGTTGGTAGAAGGGCAAGAAACTGTCTGCATTTTGTACTGTAATAGAAATCATAGTGGTGAGAATGGACACAGTTCTCAGGGACAGAACTGGGGTTTGCACCCAAGATTCCTGAGGAAAAGCAATAGTGGAAAATCCAATGATTAGTAAAGAGGATATTAATGTTACCTGCCCATTCATTAAATATATATGGAGGTAGTAACTTACTATAGGACCTTCTGAGCTGAGAAAGAAGTTTCTGATTTTGGCTTTGTATGAAAAAGGGATGGTTCAAATGTACAGTAAATAAACTATAAAATGATTTGCTACAGTGAAAAGTACATTGTCACTAATACTTCTTAAAATACTATCCCTTGCTTTGAACACACCTGTCCTATCGTTCACGCCACTCTCTGAGGCAGTTCTGCAAGCCCTCTTTCGTGTCCTAGGGAGGTCTGGTCAAAAATACAAAAAATGTTGCTTGTCTACTGCCATCCAATAGAAAGGAACTCTTGTGAAACATTACATAATATCCTCATCCACATGATCATGCACAACTTTTGGGTCTTCCCTAGAGTCAAAAGACCATGAAAGGTAAATGTTTTAATAGATTTAGGTCATTAAGACAGCTACTACAACATGGCTAAAGACACTTAGGAAAAAGAACTTGTAGAATTATTTCAGAATGTGACAAAACCAATAGGATAAGTGTATTTCAAGTGGAGAAGAGTGTTTTTGTGGAATGGAGTTAATAGGAATCTGCATATTAATATAATAAATCTTTAAAATTTTAAATATCTACTATGCATTTTGATCACATCTCTGGTTTTATCTGCTGCACTTTCCTATATAGAATGCATTAAATTTATATTTTAACAACTTGTGAGATAAAAAGGCAATGGTCTAGTATAAATCACTGCTAGAGCCTCTAAAATATTATAACTGCTTAGATTTATCCTCTGTGGCAATTATAGTAGGAAAATATAAGAACATCATATGTGTCTTCTTGGAAAGCAGTAGAAGACAGAGGTAGCCTTTAGATTCAATATTTTTCATCAGCTAGAACATGTATTAGAAGTTGCACTTGATACTTTGGATCAATGAACTAATTGTAAATTACAGTACTTACTAGTTACATGAGGCCAATATAAACTGTATATGTTACTGTCTCTGTTACTAGCATAATGAGAAAATGTCTGCAATCTTTGAAATTGAGGTGCTTTCGTTGGTACTCATTCTCTTGGGGCATGCCATAGAATATTGGTGGCAAACTCATGACGTGCATTCCAGAGTGGGCCCTTTGTGTCACTGAAAGCTCTAAAAGATTCACCATCAGTGTCATAGAATGTCTTAGTATTACAATAGGAAGCTTAAATTCTTTCTTAAGTAGCCAAAAATTATATTGTTGACTGATCCAAATGCAAGTAGTATTTGGTCATCTTCTGCATAGATTTATGACATTTTCTGTAGGTTATTTCATCAAAATTTAATTTTAATTATTATATTTTATCACCACAGCACTCATAAGAACTATTTAATAATGCTGTTAGTATTGAACAGAAATAGACAACACTTTACACAATAAGTTTGATCTTAACACAAAATGTTGTATTTAGTTTATTCTCAAAATATTGTATTACTCAAATCTACCTGATTATCATGCCATGCAATGTTTGTGCTGTAATTTTTCCAGCAAGTAATAAAGGCATATCTTGCCATTGTTTTGGATACAGTTTTCAGTGTTGATTTTTTTTTTTAAACTGGGGATTGAACTCATCACCTCGCGCTTGCCCGGCAGGCATTTGTGCTGCTGAGCTAAACCTCCAGCTCAACAGTTTTCAGTGTTATGTTCAGTTTCAGCAAGGCTATCTCGTCTCAATTATACCTCAGTTACAACACCACACTACAATCTGATAGACCAAAATCTCTGAAGTTTCAAGCAAAAATATTTCTCATCTCCTAACCTTTATCTACTTTTTCCTGCAGGCACCATTTTTTTTCCTATTATCCTAGAACTACTATTGGTTTAAAAGTCCCAAATTTCCCAATAATAAAAATACAGTAGTTTCTACCCCACAATTATTATATCTAGCATATAAATAATAAGTATTGTTGACTTTGGTCATTACTCATATAGTTTTGTGCAAATCTCAGACCACAATCATCCATTTACCAATTTTTTTCTGTAACTGATTTTAATTATTCAAGACAGTTCCTATTTATCAAAGAAAGAAATTTCATCTGTTAATCCTAGGGGGAAGGAATAACATAGATAAGTATTGCCCAGCCAGAAAAATGAGAAATAAAATAAAAGTTAAAATGATGGTGTGTCCTGTAATCCCAGCACTTAGGAGGCTGAGACAGAAGGATAGCTGCTAGCTTGAGGCCAGCCTTGGCCACAAAGTGAGCTCAAAGCCAACAGAACAGCACAGTGAGACACTGCTTCAAAAAGACAAAAAAAATTTGTATCAAAAATGACACATATATCTTTGGATATCATGAATAATTAAACTCTCAGTAGAGGATTCAAACATGTATGGGCATCTAACTGTTAAATATATCATCAGATAGAAAAATTGGGACCAACTCTCAAGAGAAAATATGATATGGTAACAAGTAACATGGGTTTCTGTCCCAGGTATGCAGCTGCATGATTTAGACTGACTACCAGTCACCTCATCCAGGAACTGTTTATGTACGTGCTCAGCTATAGCATGACTCTGAGACCTTTATGAACTATGAAGAACTATTTTAATATTTGTTGATGCTACCGAAACTAGCTTGGAATTTTACAATATTTTTTCATAAGGATGGATTCTTTAAGGCATATTTTACTGCTAAGCTGTGCCAGTCTTTTTCTCATTCACTATAAACAGTGAATCTGTCTCCAGTCAGTAATCCTATAAAATGGGAAACAAATCTCCATTCCTACAAAGGAAAAGACAGCATTATTATCAAACTTAGCTGAGTTCTTTGTGTAGTCTGCTCAAAAGGAAAAAGAACCTCATATGGATCCTAATATATAAGATATAATATCAATGAACAAAGAAATGTATGTGTATATTATGAAACAACAAAAAATATTTCATTAATACCACGGGATGATTTTTCTTCCTCACTCATCTAATTTACATTAGAGGAGTATCCATTATTATAAAATCAGTATCGTTTTCATGTTTATAGTAATTTAATGAAAGTTTTCCATATAACTTTGGGGCTTTTATATTATCAAAGTCCTTGGATATTATTCAATTAACCTCACATGGATCCCGTGGCTAGGAACCCTAACAACCAATTACCCATTATCCTTCATACTAGGCTAGAACACTATATGTGTTAAGAATCTATTCCTTCAACTTTTTTCTAGCTATGAAAATCTATAAACATTATAAAGTTTTTTTAATGTTAAAAAAGTTTCCTCTACTCAACCTTAAGTTGTTCTATATTTCATAGAATAGGTTTTGACCATATGATATCTGGATTTTGTAGTTCAAACATCTTCAGTTAATTTAGCATGGTTGTAACTTAAATTCAGTCTCCTCAAAACATTTAAAGTATATTTCAGGGTAAGGTATAAAACCTGGTATTAGAATCAAACACTGGAATCTTATTCAGAAAGTCACATCACAGTGAGACTTGACATTTTCTTGGTATTCTGTATGGTTCCATATCATAGTGAAATCCTATTTTCATTAGTTAGCTGTGGTCCAGCTCACACAATTAACACAGACATATCAACACAGTCTTTAACAAATATATGTGAACAGGGAAAAGCCAAAGAAAAGAACTCTGAAATAAGCAATCCTTTGGCTGATATCCATTTATTTGCCTTTCCTTTTAAGTTACATTCCAGGATTATTAGAAATCTACCCAATATATATTTTCCTTAAGCCTTTGCTCAAGTATAGCACAGATATTTTTGAAATTATGCAATCCTTTCAGTTTTCCACCCTAGTGATATCATTTAAAACATGGTAAGAAACAAGTTTCAAGTGGTTTGTTTTCCATGAGTTCTCATCTACTCTTGGAAAAACCTCAGAAAACATGCATCTATCATTTGTGTTAACCAAAGCTAAGAGCAAAGGTCATAGATTGAAATTATTTATCTTTTGATAAGTCAAAGTAACTTCAATAACTTTCTCAGTAATTTTTTGAACACCAGTTGAATGCATTCAAATGTTATTTATTAAAATAAAATACATGCAGGAACAGAAAACCTACAATGTTTTTCCTACTCCTAGGAAGATATCAGGTGATAAAAGGAAATATAAGCATATTCAATTATTTTTTTTAAATTTTATTTAAAGAGGGGGGGAAGCAAAACAGAAAAAAAGGTAGAACAAATACAGAATTTCAAAAAAAATAAACAGTAAGAAATCACTATTTGATACATTACATATTGTCTTCTTGGATATAGTTGTTCAAGTTACAAAATTAAAGTATACAAAGTGGACACTCAAACAGTGAGGCTGCAAACAGTTCTGTCCACCATTCCAACAAAAACTTAGTAACATGGTTATCAATCCTACACCCTTAAGTATACATACACTTATCTCTTTTAGAGCACTTTCTTTTCCTCCTCTTGCTTTTTTTAAAAATTTTTTTATTTAAAGAAAAAATTTTGAAACAGAAAGAGGGTAGAAACAATACAAAATCTCAAAAACAAAACAAAACAAAACAAAAACAAAAATAGTAACCAGTAAAAACTCACTAGTTGATAATTACATACTTTCCTCTTAGATGCAATTGTTCAAGATACAAAAGTAAAGTCCACAAAGTGGACATCCAAACAGTGAGACTGCAGTCAGTTTTGCTCATCCATCCAACTAAAACTTTAGCAACATGGTTATTAATTCCACACACTCAAACATACATGCAGTTATATCCTTTAGAAAACTTTTTTCCTTTTTTTTAATCTTTACAATAACTATAATCCATTCTCGTAAACTACTTAGAAGTTCTACACATGTATAAGTCTCTACACATATACCTAGCCTTTCTGTATTAGAGGGAGAAACAAATCAAAACAAGTCAGCAATACAAATTCCTAGAGAAAAATGAAATTAAAAGAACATACAAAAACACAACACTAGGTGATCTATGGTGGTCACTCTGCTCTCTCTTGTTATTTTCAATAAAATTGTCTTTATTGTCAGATAAAATATAAACTTAGCATTGCTTTACAGTATTAATAAAATCTAAACATTGGAGACATTATAGGACTTCAAAGGCAGTTAACAATCAAACCAGAATGGGTATCCTATTGAATCCTGCATCTTCAGAGTAGTTGCCCCTACTCTCAGACTCGACACTCTCAAGCATACCAGATTAAAATAAAATCAGTCAATATAAAACAGTGGTATAACCAATCTTCTTTGACTTATCTCTGCCATGCTATATTTCTGTTGTTATTTGTTTACTTTTCTCCTTCATTCCACTGTCTGCCCCTTTCTTTGAGGCTTTTCTGCCATTATTACTGGAACCCTGGTGATTTTCTTTTCTCTCTCTAGAATGTCCTTCAGTATTCTTTGCAGTGTGGATTGGTGGTCACAAACTCCCCCAGTTCCTCTTTGTTGTGGAAATATCTTGTCTCTCCATTAATTTTGAGAGACAGTTTTTCAGGGTACATCATTCTGGGTTGGAGGTTATTTTCTTTCAGGGCTTGGAATATTTCACTCCAACCTCTTCTTGATTTGATGGTTTGCATTGAGAAGTCTGCTGTGATTTTGATGAATTTTCCTTTATAGGTAATCTGTTTCTTTTCTCTGACTGCTTTTAATATTCTGTTCTTGTTATGGATTTCTGGGGTCCTGATTATTATATGTCTGGGTGTAGATCTGTTTTGGTTGTAGCTGGCTGGAGTTCTATATGCCTCATTTATCTGAACTTCACTTCTGTTACCTATGTTTGAGAAGTTTTCCTTAATTATTTCTGTGAATAGACTTTTTATTTTATTTGTATTTGTTGCTGCATCTTCATTCACATATTTTATTCTTAGGTTATAAATCCTCTTGTCATCTTGTAGCCTTTGTATCGTTGCTTCCTGGTTCTTTGTTATTTTTAAGAGATCCTTCCTTTCACAATTATATTTTGCAAATCTATCTCCAAGTTTTGAAAGTTTGTCTTTAGTTTCTGTTAAAAGATTTTGCCAGGTTTCAATGGAGTTTTTAATTTCCTGATATTCTCTTTGGATCTGTTTCATATATTCTAGGTTTTGTTTATATTCTTCATCAAAGGCTTCTCTCCTTTCTCTGGGTTCCTCTATTCTTTCATTTGTGTCTACTTGAGGATTACCCAGGACTTATTTTATTAATCGTCTTATATCTTGCTTCACCTGAGTTAGAATTTCAGATTTAAATTTGACGATGAGGTCACGGATGTATTTCTTTATTTCCAATGAGGCTGTCTCTGACATTACAGGTTTGCCACTCTCAACCTCCTCTGCATTTACCTCTGTTGGACTCACTTTCCCTGATTCTGCAGTTGGGGATCTTTTGCTGTTTCTCTGTCTTGTCATGTTTCTGGCCCCCTTCAGGCAGGTGGGTGGTGGAGGTCTCTGGGCCTTTCCTATTGCTTACAGTTTTTTCTGCAGTGCACTTGCTCAGAAGTACAGCTCCCCAGTCTGCTGTGGATCTGCGAGTTGCACGCTGAGAGCTGGCTCCTCCCCCTATGCCAGTCAACCATTTTATGGTTCAACAAGTTCATGTGTTCCCTGGGGATGCCACTGGCCCAGAAAAGCCTCATCCCTGGTTATTGGGTTTCAACCAGGGGTGTGGCCCTGCCCGAGCAGATCCCGCCAATCTGCTTTGGACTAGGAGTCATCAGCATATGCTGCCTTGGGTTTTGATTCAAGCCAGTCCTGCCCAATTCCAAAATGTCACCCAGCCAGTCCTCCTGGTTTGGGGAATACAGTTCCCATCACTCACCAAAGTTCGTGCAGCTCGACTGGCTCTTTCTACTCCCCACCTCAGCGCCTCCTCCAGCCAAGGGCCTGGAGCTTACCAACCCCTGCTCTCAGCAGGGCCGTGATCTCAGCTCGATCGTGAGTCACCTGATTTTAAGACATGCCAGTACAGTGATCAGGGCTTGCCCAGCTCCAGCCCTCTCTCCATGCTTCCTTTTCTTCTTTCTTTTTTCTTTTTCTTTTTCCTTAGTTTCTTCCTGGGTGAGAATTCCTCTCCTTTTGTCTGGCTTTTTCCATGTTGCCAGATTCTAGCGTCTGAGTTGTTTTTATTTTTTTTTTCCTCAGAGAGGCTCTCTCATCATGCCACCACTCAGTTGGCCATCTTGCAATCTCCCCAATTGTTTATTTTTAACATGCTATGCAAATTTTTAACACTACTCTGGAAAACTTGCCAAGTTTTTAGCTACTAAGAAACTGCAACTACAAAAACTTTACCCCATTGCTCATAAAAAAAAAATTAAAATTTTTCAACAAATATTTTGCAAGGCTTAAGAATTTTAAATTGGATAAATAATTAGAATGCTATTACTCAAAAGCTGATCAAAGCACTAGAAACCCCCTATCCATCAATTATTATGAACAGTCCCTGACTTAGTTTCCAGAACTACTGAGTTTCTTTTGCTCAGTGAAGTTACTTTTATCCATTTCCTATGATTTAGCAAAGTAAAACTCTATTCATCATCTTTTGATAAATTATTTGCCTCATGGGAAGATTTCTTTGCCTAATACATGTAAGAAGCATTTGAAAACTGTTAAGAGACTATGCAAGTACAATTTCTTGACATTAATCTTACAGACTAAGAAGAGTTTGGAGTGAAGTGTTTAAAACTCTGAAAAAATACAACTTCCAATCCAGATTGATCTACCAAGCAAAACTATCTTTCAAAATTGATGGAAAAATAAGATACTTCTGTGATAAAGAACAACTGAAAGAATTCATGACTACCAAACCAACCCTACAAAGAGTGCTAAAGAATATTCTAGAGAGAGATAAAAATGACCATGGTTCCAGGAACAGCAGCAGAAGAGTGTTGCCAAACAAGACATTCAGTTGAATGAAGGGGAAAAGTGGAGGCCCTACAACAGGAGGATAGCAGGGCGGAGACAAACCAATGTATGCTGGTTGTAACCATTAATGCAGATGGTCTCAGGTCAGCAATAACAAGAAACACAGGGAGAGTGGATCAAGAAACAAGATCCATCAATATACTGTATACAAGAAATACATTTAATTGGAAAGGAAATTCATGGACTAAAAATCAAAGGAGAAAATAATTGTTCTATGTGACAGGAGACAAAAAAAAAAAAAAAGCAAGAGTAACTTGCCCATAAACTGCAGAATGGATAAGAAAGATATGGTATTTTTCAAGCAGTGGAAAGCTACCCAGCTATAAAGCAGAATAATCTCAAGGCTCCTATAGGTAAATGGATGCAACTGGAGATCATGTTCATGGCCAAAACAGTTTGAACTCCTATGTGTGAACCCTAGCATAAGAAACAGAAGGAATTAATGGGATCCAAAAACAAAACAGTTAATGTAAGAGCAAAGAGGAGGAAATACCTGGGAGGGAAAGATGGAAACTAATGTCAATTTCTTATTGTCTTACCTTGAACTCTTGCATTGTTTACAAAATTTTGTTAGGTTTGGCTTTGTTCTGTCTTGTTTTGTTAGATTTTATGCTGTCAGTTGGTAGGGGCAGCTATTTTGACTATAATGGGATATTTTATGGTAATCATCATTTCCTATTATATTTCTTTGAAGTCTTATAATGCTTTCATTCATTGGTTTGATTGATTTTATTGTTTTGTTTGATTTTATTATGTGTGATGGTATGAACAGCTATTTTTGAAGAAAACAAGACATTGTGGTAGCCATTGCTGATTTGCAATACATATCTTGTTTTGAAGTCCTACCATGCTTTTGTTCTTCTGTTTTGATTGGTTTTAACATGTGTTTTGTTTGATTTTATTACAAGCAATGGTATAGACAACTTTTTTGAGGAAAATGAGATATTATAGTAGCCATTGTTCATTTCCTGTTATTTGGTTTTGAAGTCCTGTAATGCTTTCATTCTTTTGAATTGTTTTATATTATTTTGTTATGTTTGATATTATTGTGCATGATGGTATGCTCACCTGTTTTGAAGAAAAGAGATATTATTGTAGCTACTATTGATGACCGGTTGTCTTGTGAAATGCTGTGTTGCATGCATTGTTCTGTTCTGATTTGCTTTGTTCTGTTCTCTTTTGCCTTATTCTCTTTAAAATTACAAAAAAAATAATCTTACAGACTATGCTCAAAGGGTGAGTCTATGGAATTTTATAGTGACTTTGTATTTTAACGCTTTTTGAAAAAGGAAAACAGACACCATATTGCTGAATTGTTCAGTACAAAACTGTACCCCAAATAAAGGACATTCATTTCTCCTGATTTTAAAGTCTTCTTGTAATGTGGACTCTAGTCTTTCATAGATGTTTTTTACTGTGGCTTTTATAAAACTCTTGAATAAATTTTCTCTTGAAAAATGGTAATATGATGAACTCAAGGCAAAACTAATTGATTTTTCTCTTCAAGGTTTTTCTTAGAAACTATACTTTTAATTCCAACACATTTTTGCCAATTTTTTGTTTTCTACCCAGTCCAATTATGGGATTTTTAATTTTTCCAACATAATAAAATATCCTGCAAAATTTATTCACCTGAATTATAGCTTATAAATTTACACTTTAGACTGACTTTAAAGATTAATACATGTCAAATAATTCCACTTACTAAGTAAGCAAGTAGAATTGGGGACATTGGTAACTAGGATAGCAAGATTTGAACAGTCTAAGTGTCACCCTAATGAAAAAGAAATCACAGTGGGTCCGCACATACTGACAACTTTTGAAGATCCCAAGTCTCTAGTAAACTGTATGAACATTATTGCTGAAAGGCTCATATATTCTGTATTATTATTATAAACATCCATTTTAAGGATCAAATTACCAGAAAGGACAAATAAATTGTTTTAAAAATTTTCCCAGCTGGTAAATGACAAAGCATATTTTGCCTAGTATTTTGCCACTTTAGCTCCAAGGTCCAATTTTTCCTGTGATTGCATACTGACAAAACCTGGAATGCATTATCAGAATATTATGAAGAAATTTTTCTTTAGAAATGAACCAGTATAAAACATCAAACTACTTATAAAACTACATACAGCAAGGCCTCCACTCCATAGGTTCTATACCATTGGATTCATCCAAGTGTGAATAGAAAATGTTCAGACTGAAAATAATTATATCTGCACCAAACGAGTAAACAACGTTTTTATTTTCTAAGCAACCTACTGTAATATAGCACCTATTTACATTGCATTAGGTATTATACATAATTTACAGAGATTTAAACTATTTAGGAAGATGTTTGAGGGTTATATGCAAATAACAATCAGTTTATATAAAGGAGCTGTGATGGAAGGGATGTCCTAGAGCCAATCTCCCACAACATTGAGATGATATATTCTAAAAACATCTTGAAATCATTATTTCCCAAGCAACATTTTATGAGTATGTGACTAGCTCTTTCATATTTAAGTACTGTAAATATTTCTGTACTGTGAGGTAGTCATTACTATGGTACACTACTTACGCAAACTAGCAAAAGGTATTAAAACACAGTAGATTTAACTGGACACAGTAGATTTAACAGTGTAGCGGTTATGTAGTGGTGTGTTGTTATTATTTAACAAGTAACTCTCCAAAAATGCATCGACTCACAGTATTGGTGAATCTGTTTAATATGGTTCTTTCATTGTCTATTTTGACCTCTTAGGATGACATCACTAAACACTGACTTGAGAAGCTGAGAAGAGATGTGAATAACCAGCTTTCATGAAATGGAACAATAGCATAGAAATTACTTTTTTTTTCATCCTTAGAATTTGCTATAGTCACCACATTTGAATTTCACAAATTACCAGAAAAGAAAAAAAATTTTGGTTAATAATCGTTTCATGGTGCTTTTGACTAATCTCTACATTATATAAATGAAGAATTCTACCACTAGTCTAAAGAGAAAAATAGTCTGCACCTTAATGACGGGTTCCAACTTTTACACATCTTAATGTAAGAATTTTCAATTAATTTAATATTCTATTTTTAAAAGGCTTTTCTGATTTTTTAAATGTTGGATATTTACAGCTTTACCTTAGCAAAAGCCTAATAACTGCTAACATTTAATGAGTACTCACTATGTTCCTGAGACATTGCAATTAACGGTGCTTCCAACAGTCTCATGAGGGAGATGGTATTATTGCCATCATTTTACTGATGAGGAAAATAAAGTGAAGAAGTATGTAAACTTTCAGAACCTTACAGAAATAAAAATTTACAGACCTAGGATTAAGACCAGATACTGTGATTCTAAGAATTGTATTATTAATCCACTACATAATAAGAATATATAATTTTAGGTTAACTCTTTTTAAATTTTCTTATAAATCTTTATTCTTATTGTATCTTTCAAATTTAATTGCACTTATGTTCCTGAAAATTTATTTTCAAACTCATGTATTATTACTGTAAAGCGATTTTTAAACAAAAAGCAGTCAAATTCATATGCCAAAATGAATATAGATTTATAAGCCAGAATATTATTCTTAATAATGAGAACTTTAAGCAGTTAGAAATCTATATGTTCTTAATATTTTATCTGAAACTAAATTACCAAAGACAACATTACAAATTTGAGCACATAGACTAAGATTCCATGAAGTTATGTGTGTTGAGGCCTGGGCTTTTGAATAAAGTTAGATAAAACTCAATATAACTAGTATCTAACTGATTGCTTTACCCAAAATACGAATTAAAGTTTTCTAGCATTATAAAACATTCATCAATTTGTCCAAGTTTATTCTCCTTATCAGACTGCCTACAACTAGAATTAATGGTGAAGTGATTTATTTCCCTGTATTAAAGATGCACCAGGAAGCAATCAACTGAGCTTCAAAATTAAAGTCAGTTGAGTTCAGTCCTGAGGCATGCTCAGGTAAATGACTGAAAAACATCATTTTCCACACAGAAATCCTCTAGTCAAAGGACATACATGCAACTCTCTGTTCAAGACTTCCTCTTAAAAGAGGCTAGAAAGGGATACAGAAGTTTCTGCTATGTCTGTCATCCCCACTTTCCCTCCCAGTTCCTCAGACACACAACAAAACAATATATACTAATGGTCATTACATCGATGCTCTGTGTACAAGTATTCATTCTTGGCTCATTCATATCAAATGCTTTATAGAAAAAAAAACCCTGCCAATTTTTGTCCTACACTACTATACTTTCAACTTTGGAACAATAGTTTTCAAAGGTTAGACTGAATGCTTCATGCCTTGAGAGAGAAAAGTCACTGGGCTGAGTACTTTGTCCCTGCACCTTCAGAGCAATATGTATCTCACTCATCCCCTTTTCTGTATACCCATGGGCTGAGCTTAGTGGACTGTCTCAGTAAGCACACCTTTCCCCAGGCCTCCCGTGAATTCTTCAATGGAAGAGAATGGTTAGGGGTTTATCCCCAAGTCCCTGGCTTCAACTCCACAGGCCATTAGCTATGCCTTTCTACCAAGAGGTCTTGCCAGGGGCCACAGCAGTCTCACTCAGATTTCCCCCCACTGGCCTAGATGTGGCAATGAATGGTGAGATCTATTTTTAGCTCAAGGGCTCTACATTCTACTGTTCCCTAAACTTTGCCCCTCTTTCAAGAATTAGCAACTTTATTAAATTTTACTCAATTTTCCAGCTAAAGGAAAAAGGAACTCTAATATATTCACTATGTTCTACAAATTCTATGTCCTTCTAAATGGAAAAATTTGGACTGGAGAGTATTTTAAAAACAAACATGCACATAGATTCAATTAAGTATTTGTTATACTTTACTTTCGATCTCAATAAGTATTGGCAGATATTCACCCAAGGCTAATTAGATCACTTTAACATTTACATGGAGGGCAAAGAACATGCCACATTGATTATGAGAAGTATCTGACCTTTTTCTCTGTGACTAATTCTGGGTCAAATAAATTTTGTCACAGATTCAATTATATAGAAAACACCTTTATTCTAAATCAGTAGTATCAGTGTTACTTTTATGAATCTATTAACATAGGTATTGAAATTTCTGTTATAAATATTTTAAAAGAAATCCAGTAGAGCATTAAAACTATTAGTCTTTTCTTAGTTCTGCAATAAGACTTAATCGTAGCTTCCTAGAAAAAGAACTGAATATTTTAATATCTGTGATTTCAGACAGATGATATTTATTCAAATTCAGGTCAAAAAGTGCCTTTCTTTGAACACAAACTATCCAAAAACATTGTTAATTTTCTTTGGAATTTTCACATAAGAATGTAAATTTCTGGTTTCTGCTAAAAAAAAAGCAGAAAGGGTAGCAAAAAGTACATGTTCTGCAATTCAGTAAGATAAGTTGGGCTTTGATTGGGTAATGCATACTGAATTGTAGAGAAAGGTCCTAAAATTTGGAGTTACCTATTGTACTACCAAAAGCTCTCAGCTATCTCCTTTGTAAAAATCATGTTTGGGAAGAAAACAGCACACTAAAGCTAGGTTGGGAACAACTAGGGCAATTGTTGTGTGCAGAATTGTGTAAAGTCAGTGCAGTTGAAACCTTAATACTGCATTATAGTCAACTCTATTTTGTTAATATTAATTTCAATGAATTTTTGTTAAACTAAAAGTTGGGATCATCATGCTTAAGTAGGATGACAGAGTGGCATCTTTCAATGTGCTGGCTGTTCTTAAGCAGTTTTATTAACAACATTTTTAATATTGATTTATCATTAAAAATCAAAACAAGAATATATATGCAACAGTGGAAGGCAGATTATTTCTCTCCATAGATAAATATTTGCATCCCAAATGCACTAAATATGAGGATTAAGAACAGATGAAAAACTAAAACATTCGTGTGCCTGAGTGGACATGGAACAATGTAGGTAGAGTCTAAGTCTGGAGAAAATTTAAGGACACTGCTGTATTTTAACAGACAAAAACACTAAAATTTATTTTTGGCACACCTAGAGGCAATACTATTGCATCTATCAGTAATGAATGGATTTAGAGATATGGGGCTATTATACTACATTTTAATTTTAAAGGTTTTATGGAGCATGTGTATATTTTCCTGGAAAGAGAATGTCCCCAGTTTTTATGTTTATGAAAAATTATAAATACCAAATTTTCTACAGTACCCAGTAATTAGAAACTTTAGACTCAGTATGCCTTGTGAAAAAATTTTGGGACTTCTAAGATTTTAATGCATATGAGTGGGTGTGTGTCTAAACTTTATTAAAATAAGAATTAGGTAATGGGAGATGAAACCACTGAAAGTAACCTTCATTAAAAAAGATTGAAATATATTGTCTCCTATTTGAATTATGTATCTCTTTTAATGATTAGTGGTATATTATTAATTTTAACTTTTATTATAAATTGATGCATAAAATCATATAAAGGCCAATACATAATACATTTATGTATTATGAAGCATAGCAATAAAATAAACATTTGTGAAGTCTCCACTCAACTTTAAAAACAGAACACACTATCGTTAAATAGCACACACTGCCTTTCATAAAACTAAAGTGAATAAGAGTCTCTACAAACCATTTTTAAAATACCCCACTGTTCATAGATGTAAAATATACCCCTAAAGTTAACTGTTTCTTACTTTCTCACAAATGAAATCTTTATCAATCAGGAAATGTTCTTTAGTAAAAGTCACTGCCATATAAATGCTTGATTCAGTTTCCTAGGTTCAAATATTAAATGACAAATATTAAAATGTTTTGAAAACAAAATAGGAGTTATATACTTTTGCAGATTCCTGCTATAATTTTATATTTTGCAAAAGTGTTCCATTTTATAGCATTTTCCCTGTAGTATTTTTCTAGTCTTGTAAGACAAAATACTTAGACTTCTATAATAGAAGTAAATGAACAGAACAATAAAGTTTATACTATATTTAGTCCTGTTTTAGCATTTGCCTTTTAAATGTTATGTGTATAGTTAACTTTCATTATTTCTAGAAGACATTGCAGTAGCAAATTCATGTTATGGCTTTTCACCAATTTTATTCTTACTGAAAATGTTACTTCAAATCATATGATTTTTAAAATTATAACCAAAGCAAGGACAATCATTTTCAGGTATATTTGTTCTATGTCAAATATCAGGTATACTCTTCCAAAGGCATTTCTTATGTCATTTTCTCTTTTAGATCACAGCATCTTTATTAGTATTTTCAGTTGGAATATTTGACTCTCTCATTCAATAGTTTTGCAAACTAAATTAAACTTTGAATAAATTTGATTAAGAATTTACTTGAGGCCACACATGTGGTCCTCAAACTCTCCCCCATCTTCATATACTTCCCTCTTTAATGGAACTTGAGAAAATGAAAGGATAAAGAAAAATGTAAATAATTTGGCTTTTATGAAGGAGATATATTTTCTCAAAAGTGAGATTTTTTTGGTCCTTTACTACCTTTGTTATTCAGCTGTGGAGTGAAATTGGACATTTATAAATTTTATTCTGCAGATTCTCATGTTAAATTAGTTCTACTAGTTATATGAAATTATTCATCAAATATTTATCCATGTTCTATTGAAAGAGATATGAACTTGCCAATAGCCAAATTTTTAATAAACACTTCAGTATTGGTAATATCTTTATCTATAGACTACAACTGAATTTTCTTTTTTTGGTGTACTTGTTTAAATGAATTTTTTAAACTCATGATAATGTCACAGGTACAAAACTCTGGCAATACTAGAGTGAATCTCTGTGGTTTGCCATTGGTGATGTCCAGTTGAAAATAATGCTATTATAAGGATATAACTTTTTTTTAAGTTGCGTAAAAATAGATTATTTTTAAATAGTTTCTAAAATATTTCAAATTTTGCCCTACACACATACAGAAACATAAGGCATATTTAAAACCATCATCAACTAAATAACACTAAGTTATGATTAAATTTTATCATTAAAATATCACTAAATTCAAGCCAAGGGAAATCTGAAATTATATTTATTCAGAATCCCTGAGATTAGTCATATTAATATAGGTTGAATATTACTTAATTGAAGCTATGTTCATCTCAAAACTCTTGCTTCCAAGATTTTAGCAGCTCATCAAATCAGTAAGATCCAGGTTTTTTATATTTGCTGTGTATAATTTTATAAATCAAGTTCAGTTAATAAATAACGTTGTTGAACTGATTATCTGCAAATATTATCCTGAAAAACATGAAAATTCTCTAAAGGAGAAATCAAATAATGCTCTAGATCTAAATGTAATTGTAAAGTGAATTTTTTTTAGTTCTTTACTAAACTTCTAAAAGAATTGAAAGGATGGTAATTTAGAACTTTCCTTCCATTACCAGACAATTGGTTGCTTCCTAATTTTAAGCCTTTGGGGAAAATCATGTAAAAATGTATAGAGTATTAGTGAGATTCCCAAGGATTTTAATTAAATCTTTAATTCAATTTCTCTATAATATCATACCATAATGGTATCACCATAGTCATTTCCGAGCTACTCTCGTGTTGGTGTTCCAAGTATTTACTCTTTTTAACTTCAGATATTCATACAGCATCGCAGATATTAATTTTGAAGATAATCTTTGATGACAATAAACTCATATCCAATGATCCTTTCTTTAGAATATAAAAAGATAATTTTCTCATTCCTTGCATTTTCTCTTTATATTCTACATTGTTAAACAACCTTTGAAAAGTAAAGAAACAGTCAACTTCAACTATCTACATATAAAGAGCTCAATCACCCATATTTTCTAAAAATACTGTTCAATTTCAAATGTATTCTTAACAAATTACAGTAGTTGACCTGCTAATAAACAAGTGATCTGTCTCACTACGATTATTGAAATGTAGACTGGCTCACCAAGGCCAGTACTGTGGTTATATGATCACTATGTTTAAATTATCCAACACAAAATAGTATGATATTAAGCACAAGTCCTTTGAAACTAGTGAACCTGGGTTCAAGGTAGAGAACCATGACTCACTAAGGTTAAAATATAACATTAACTTCATTAATGTTACCATGAGGAACAGTCCAGTACTGTATGTCATTGTATAGTACTGTCGTGTATAAAGGTGATTATTTCTGTGGTGGTCACTGAAATTCATCAATTTTTAAATACAGAAACTCAGATTTTAGGGTAGCTGCTACACACAATTACTTCTGATTTGTAATTTGTTCCTTTCTTCTCTCCGCTACTGGCAGTGTTTGAGCTTGGATGGAATGTGTGCTATATGACAAGAGCAATCCCTAAAGAAGCTACAAATAAAAGTTAAAAGAAAACAAAGGCAGTCAGGCCAAAGCAGATTTGGACTCAGAACTAAAGGCCTTTATGTATTTGAAATTTTGGTATAATCAGTGTTCATGAATACATGATGATTTCTTCTATGTCACAGCAACACTTCTTTTATTACTGAGATATAATTTACATTTGGCAAAATGTATTAATCTTAACTGTGTAGCTTGATTAATATTTATGTATGTGCATTTATATACGGGCATGGATATTTACCAAAGCCTAGAGATGAAAAACTTTCATCTTCTACAAATTATGCATCCTTTTTTAGTTAAAATCTGTACCTCAGAGGTAATGCCACTAGATTTGCCTTTCTCAAACTTTGTATAAATACATTCTCATAAACATTTTAAGTTTCTTTTTCTCCAAATAATATTTTGTGGTGTCAATTTACACATTTTTCTTTATTGCTGTTCAATAGTCTACTATTTGACTCTATCAAAATTAATTCATTTGCTGTTAATGCGCACTTGGTTTATTTTCATTCTGGTGCATCTCTCAATAAAATTCCTGTGAGTATTTTCTTGGAGTTGTTTGGTATATACACACTCATTACTCTGTGAAATATACCTGTAAGTTGAAGCTGTAGACTATACAGAAGATACTTGTTTTATTTCACTTCCAGGTATCTTCTTCAAAGAGTTAGACGCCGTACTATAGGGACACATACATGCCCATATTTATAGCTGCACAGTTGATAGTAGCTAAATCTTAGAAGCAGTCCATTTGTCTATCAACACATGAATGGCTAAAGAAAATGTGGCATTTACATGCAATGAAGTACTATTTATTCACAAAGAGAGGTAAACTTGAGTTATATGTAGAAAAATGAATATACCTTGACACCATAATTTAAGTAAAAGAAATCTGCCATACAACTTTAAATATCATATAGTTTCTCTTAAATGAGAAACCCAAATTATAAATAAAGAGCAAAATAAAAGATAGATAATAGGAAACGGGGATAGATCTTTCTTCAATGGGAAAAGGATCAAGAAATGGACAGGCAAGGCATGGAAAGGAGGGAAAGAGGATGAAAGAAAAGACATTAAGGTACATTGTACACATGTACCAACTCTGCACAGGGTGTGCAAGCATTTTGTACTGCAAACATGTGCTAATAAAAATTTAATTGAATTTTAAAATGAAAGTAAAGCTATCAACCAGTTTTCAAATTGATACCTTCATTTCTGCATTTTCATAAAAATGTATGAGTATAGAAATCATTCTTCATTTTGAAAATTAAAGTAGGGTCCATGAATATAAGTAGGAAGAGACTTTTAATCCAATTCCTGCTTAGTTGTAGAACAGCTATGAATTCAAATTAATCTGAATGTTTCTCCAAACAAATAATAAAAAACTCAATTTCTCCACAAAAAATGCTTTCCTGTAGCTATTTTAACTCAATATTACAAGACTTTTTATTTTATTTTAAAGAGAATAAAACAAAAGAGGACATATCTAAGCAGATCAGAACAGAACAATGTAAGCAACACACTTCACATCAAGACAATTGGATATTAACAGTAACTATCATAATGTCTCTTTCTTTGAAATAGTTGAGCTTAGTTTTACACACAATAATGTTAAACATAACAAAATAGAATAAAACTACTCAAGAGAATGAAAGTATTTCAAGGCATTCTGAACCAAATAACTGAAGATGGACAATGGCTACTATATTATCTCATTTTCCATAAAAAAATTGTTTATACTATCATACATATTAAAATCCAATAAGACACAACATGGTAGAAGCAATGATAATAGAAAAACAAGAGCATGGTAGGACTTGAGAGCAAGATGATATCAGATCAAGAATGGCTGCCATTTTATCTTTTCTTCAAAGTAACTATTCATACCATCACATATACTAAGATCAAACAAAACAGAATAAAACCATTCAAACCAATGAAAAAAGACAAGACATCAAAGCAGTATAATGGTGAACCATGATTTTCATAAAATCTTCTGTACTCTTACCATTTCTTACACTAAGGAGACTATATGGTATTTATACATGTGAGTTTGATTTATTCCACTTATGAGTATAGATTCAAGATTCACCCATTTATTTACAAATATCTCAATGTGATCATTCTTTATAGCTGAGTAGTACTCCATTGTATAAAAGTACCACAATTTTTTTATCCATTCCTCGGTTAATGGGCACTTAGGTTGTTTCCAAGATCTGGCTATTACAAATTGTGCCACTACAAACTTGGGTACACATATTTCACTGTGGTAAGATGTTTTCAGATCTTCTGGGAATATGCCTAAGAGTGGAATAGCTGGGTCAAATGGGACCTCCAACTCCAGCTTTCTGAGGAATCTCCAGATTGACTGCCACAGTGGTTGCACCAGTCTAAAGACTTTTCATTCATGTATTTTAGCACCAATACAATTTTCATTTAAATGTTTTTTAAAGAAAACTAATTTTTAAAACTTTTTTGGAAGTTTTATTTTTGAACTGAAGCTGTACCAGCCTTTGAAAGATCAGAAAAGATACATTCTGAGCAAACACATTAAAATATTTAATTTAAATATAAAGGGAGGAATTATAGTCAAAGGTTAAAATATCTGAAAATGAGCCACAGTGGGCAGTTCTGTTACCGCTGCTGTGAGAGGCTAAGGCAAGAGGATCACAAGCTAAAAGCTGGTCTGGGTAACTTAGACTCTCATCTCAAAATTTTAAAAAATGTAACAAAGCTGTGAATGTAGCTCAATGTGAGACTTGATACAATCCCCAGCACTGGACAACATTACAATACAAAAAGGAACATAGATTACATTTTTAGAAAACATTGTTTTAGTTAATGAAACTTGTGGTTAAAATGCTTAAAAACTGTTTACAGAGTTGTTTCTAAATAGAGTATTCTAAAGGGTTTACATGAAATGCAAATACCATTGAGTATATTGACATCTTTGGATTTCAATTGACACACTATCAAATATCCTAAAACCAAAAAGTGACATGATCAAGTCCACTATTATTTATATATTCTTGTATATACTATCACTCCAAGCATTTTAAAAGGCTTTCCTTTCTTCCTTCCTTCCTTCCTTCCTTCCTTCCTTCCTTCCTTCCTTCCTTCCTTCCTTTCTCTTTTCTTTTCTTCTTTTCTTTTCTTTTCTTTTCTTTTCTTTTCTTTTTTTCTTCCACTGTTCTTCTTTTATTTTATTTTTTCTGGTTTATTTTTTTTTTCCTTTTTGAAGTAGGATCACCCTGTTACACACAAAATGTTTATATAGCCCAGGCTTTCCTCCAATGTGCAACCTTCCTGGCTCAGTCTCTGAAACAGTGGAAATACAGGTGGACCTTGGAGGATGTCATATATCACAGAAAACCAACTACACTACTGGCCCTTATAGAAAAAAATGGAAAATTTGTGTGCAGCAGTCTCAATGATCAAGGCTACCCAAAGAGGCAGTTTGCTATACTAACAAATTCTTGGAAGCTAATGACTAGTTTGAGTCTCCTTGTAATTGTAGAGGTCAAAGCTAACGTATTAATTTCATGTTACCTCAATAAATTTAGTATTAAAGGATTTATATGAGTTTTTCTTCTCCTGAAATGTGTGCATATTTTTTCTAGCAGATGCTGTATATTACAATGTCAGAGATAAGAAAAACACTTCATTGCATTTCGTTAGGATATCTAATTTCTCTAATTTCTACGTGTATATATATTTTTCTGGTTTTCTTTTGAAATTATTTTTGTTTATTAATTTTACCAAACTTTGGGTTTCAATGTATATAATACACCTTGTTCTTACGATTCTCTTCTATTACTCCTTCTTATGCTCTTTTCCCCACCCCTTTTCCCTCTCCCATCAACTAATAATCTCTGTTCTAATTTCATGTCATCTTTCTTTAGATTCTACCTTTTAGAGAGAGCATGCAATACTTGTCTTTCTGAGTCTGCCCTATTTCGCTTAAATAGATGGTCTCCAGGGCCATTTTTTTCTGTAAATGACAAAATTGTATTGATTTTTAATGTGTGAATATTTTATTGTATATATGTACTGTACTATATTTTTTTAGCCATTCATCTCCTGATGGACACCTAGTCCAGTTTCATATTTTGGCTTTTGTAAATTTTACTACAATAAATATGGGTACATCTGTAGTATACTGACTTTACTTCATGTGGTTATATACCGAGGAATGGCAAAGCTGATCAAATGTTAGGTCTGTTTTTAGATTTTTAGGGAACATCCATACTGATTTCTATAAGGGTTTGACTAATTTTTATTTCCATAAACAGTGTAGGATTCCTTTTGCCTAACATTCTCATCAGTAGTAATTACTGCTTTTGGAATTCTTAATGATAGCCATTCTGACTAGGGAAGATGGAGTCTCAATCTAGTTTTGATTTGTATTTTCTTAATGGCTACAGATCTTTAACATTTTTCCATATAATTACTAACCTAAATATAAATTTTTAATATAAATGATAACTATTTAATACTATATTTGAACATAAATATTATATAATGTTAAGATGAAGATTTAATATTCACCTCCTTTTCCTTTTCTCATTCTTGTAATTCTGAAAATTTTGACAAAATAACTGTATTCTCCATTTGTTTGAAAAGTTGAATGAACTATGCTGACTGTAAATTTATTGAGAATGAATTAGCTACTTACTCAGTTTCTATTCTTTGGATATTTTTATATTTTTCCTTTACAATGGGCAATGCATAGGGTTCATAATTTGTGTAACTAGAAAATTATACAAGAAATATTAAAATTATTTCTAATAAAATAAACTCAAATATACTACTATGTGTAATGTATATACTTAACTTATTGTGGGAAATACTTTATTTCACTCTATTATAATATTATGCCCAACCTCAAACATACTACATTTTACTTATAAATTATATTATATATTAAACATAAACATATATTGTAATTATAAATATGAATGCATCATTATTACAAATTATACTTTATAAATTAAAATGGTTCATAGTTAATAAGGTTATAGGTAATGTTTCACAAGTCTGTAATATACTGAACTCTAGATATTCAAATAAACATTAGATGTGTTTCAAACTTGGCAAAATTCAAAATTAATTCCCTTGACTAATGACAGAGATAAGAAAGAAAAACAATTCATTATATTCTTTTAGGATATCTAATAGCCAAAGCAATTTTAGATTAGATTAATTAGAAAAGCATGGGTATCTTAATCATATTACTGTAGAAACAAAGCAATATCAACTTACCATTTTCAATCATGACTACAGATCAAATTAGAGAAGGGTATTTTGTTTCAGAAGATTTACACAAACAGATCATGGCATGAAAGAAGCTTGAGGATGAATTAGATTTTTGCAAAGATTAATTGCCACATTAACTAAACTAAACAAAACCAATATGAGACAAGATCACAGGAGTGGGTCTAATCAATTTTGAGTGAATTTTAAGTAGTAATACGTGATAGATTTGATTTTTAAAACATCTGTCACATGTTTTCCCAGAGTGACTCCTGCTGCTTCATTGCTTCTATGTAGAGAAGTCAGTCTGGGGGTTCAACAGTGAAGTTCCAGACACGATTAGATCAGCAGCAGCGCTGTTGTCCTGATGAACCAACAGGCAGGTAGACTGAGTTAGCCTTTCAGTTAATTTCACCAGGTTCAGATGACCAGAAGATGTGATTTTTAAAAATGTCCAGCTTATTTAAACATAAACTTTTAACAAAACCATGAATTGACATAAAGTTTGACTAATAATATTGTTACTAAGCTCCTTACTTATCTTGGTAGTAACATGTATGAAAACAGACTTTTCCATTCATCTACAAATGCATAGTAACAACACTCAAATATATAGTTTTTTTTAAAACTCTTAATTTTCAAACCTGAATTAAGAGTTCTGAAGATTTCTGCTCTCATTTTATTATTTACTTTTACTGTCTGACATTTCCATTACTGATTCCCTAGCTACAGAATGGACATAATGAAGGGATTGTTTAACTGTCCCCTTGCCATGGTCATGTAATCAATCTCCAGCCTCAAGTGGTAATGCCAGGGACAATTTAATACAGTGACTGCAGATACTGGAGTTTGCAGAATATCTTTTCTTTTTGTATTATGTTCATATTTTATTGGACACAATGGATTTCAAACATCAGAGAATAATAACAATTGACAAATTTATAGGAATAATCTGGCCTATCTTTGTGTTTTTCTGATTGGTGATTAATATATACCACACTTCATTATATAGATTCAAAAATATAAACAGTTGACATACAGATATACCTTTTAGCACCCACAGATATTTTTATGTTATATTGTGAGATGTAGAATCCACAGTGTGGCAAAAGGATTATTAAATGAAGTGAATTATAGTATTCTACCAACATTATCCTAACCAATGCATTCAAGTATACTCTTTCCAAGAGTGTTACATTGTTTAATATGTATAAATATTGTGGTTAGGAATATAGATTGTAAGTTTTAATACATAGTAGTTGTTATTAGTACTTCTAGAAATATTGATTCAAGTCAAAACTCATTTGTGACCTATTCACACAACAGCAGTATTGTTTATTACTTTTACTTTTTGCCTTACCAATATTGATACTATTTCTTCACTACTGAGAAAATTGAGTAATTGTACCTAAATTTGTATTTTACAGTTACTACTAATAGCTGTAAATATAATATAGTCATACACCTGTTTGTAAATTTTTATTAAGTTACAATGATATATTCCAGAAATATGGACAGTGACTAATTTAGAAAAATATTCCATAGTTTAAAATATTTGAAATCTATGTAGATTACATGGATATGTTTGAAATCCTGACAGTGCCACTTACAACTAAGTTAAGCTTTACATTACATGTCCCTGTTATAAGAAATGAGAAAATTATTTCTCCACTGAGCACATTCTTTATTGAGAACAGATAAATGCTGCTAGCCAGAGAAAAGCATATCATGGAGCAATATAAGTAGTCAAAGAGTTCAGTTTCAACTACTTCTTTGGAAGAAAATTAAGTAGAAATTACTAAGATATCAACACAAGGGTGATGAAGCAGAATGCATACTAGTAATTAATTGTAAAAGTACTCTATGGGTCAGCAAAAGAACTAAGCAAACCGGTGTTTTAGCTATCAATAAACATGAAATTCTGGTCTAAGTCTACTGAATGAAATTGAGTATGACAGCAGCTTTCATCAAGAAATTCAAAGAATATCACTAAAAATGTAAAAAGTCTTTATTATAGCCAGTCTTCTTAAATTAACTGTCTAAAAATATTTCTATACATATGATTCAAATGTACTCTTTAGTAATAGTATTCATTAATACTGATACTACTTAATATCTTCAACCTTTGAATACTACAATCTCTCATTTTTACATCATGTATCTTTAGGTAAATTAACCAAGTAATTACTGAACATTTTTCAACTTGAGTTCTCAGATCTGTATGTGTGTTGGTCAAGATCACTATAATTTGAATTTGCCAAAAGAAGGTTTTAGTATATATGCCACTAAAGTAAGTACCAAAAGGTTGTTAAATCAGAAAATGAAATGGGAATGACTTTGTTAGGAGCTCTCTAGTTGGTCATAATTCCCAACATATCCTTTTATATAACACTGAGAATTTCATGCTAATATTCATGTTAACATCTTTATTCTAAAGCTTTTAATTTTGCAGTTGCTGAAATGAAAATTTTCCATACCCATATATCCATATTGGGAACAAATTTTATGTACATACATATATGATATGTACTGTGCATCGTATATACCACCAGTATAGATTAAAATATAATAGATTTCATTTCCATTCTCAAGGCTGCATTTTGCCTCTGACACTCATCATATTTTACTTAAAAGTTAATAGTTGATTTGATTCCAAATTAGGTTTGTTTTGCTTATAAACACAGTTGCTTCCTCAGCTCTTATTTAGTTCCAGACAATATATTTTGATGGATTTCTCCTATAAGTTGTCTCTTTTTGCCAAGCAATGGGGCTCTCCTTAGAGTTGGCAGTTCAAAGAAAACCAATTCTATTTGTGGTTTGATGGCTTATTTAATTGAGTGACACCCACAAACAAAGCTACCATAAATTTATTATAAAATTCATCATTGTCAACTTGCTTATCTCTACAAGTAACCACATTTCTCTAACTTATAACCATTATAACTCAACATCATTGTTTTCCCTACAAAAAATAGATGCTTAGGTTCCATAACGCAAGTTTCAACTAATTTTGTCCTATATGTGAACCTTGGAATATAAGCAATTTAATTTTTTGCTTCATTTCTGTTGTTTCATTTCTGTTCTGTTTTTACACTTTTTAAATTTTTTTAAATCTCCCTGGGATTCCTACATATCAGACCCAGGCTCTACTCCCAATCATCTCTGTGATTAATAGGTTCAATTGAATACCAGTCTGTTATGCACCATGTGCTATAAACCAATCTCTCTGGGATTGGTGGCTGTTACCATTTATAGGAAAGGGAGCCTGCAAGACATTATGACCTTGTCAAGCCCTGTCAGTAGCTGTACACCTCCTAGATATTTACTGACAGGACGCAAGACTTAAGTGCTCTACTGACCAGAACTGACAAGGTTAGAGCAGGTCATTGGTAATAATGACACTAATTTAAACAGCTATGCTTACATGATGGTTTGACATCTGTCTTTTCTTCCTGTCTAGCTTCTAAGTCATCAACCTCTAACTAAGCCAAAACTAACAGTATAGAATGGGGGAGTTTCATTTTACCAAACTATTATCAGTATCATATAGTTTTTTTAATTTAATTTTATTTTATTTTATTTAATTTTATTTTTGTCTTTTCAAGACAGGTTCTTACTATGTAGTTCAGATCGTCATTGAACTCCTGTAGCACAGGCTGACCTTGAACTCATGGGGATCTCCCTGCCTCAGCTTCCCAAGTGTTGATAATTACAGGAGTGCACCACTAGATACAGTCTATACCCTTTATAGTTTAACACTCATCTGTGATTATTGAAGTTGGCATAGCTATGCTGGAGGTGGATATGTTTATTAAACTTCAACCTTTTATTTGGGTTGAGGTTTTTTTATACTCCTTATATACAGAAAAGTAGATGTTCAGGTGAACAATCAGAAAATAAGACATAGCAAAAGCTACAATTGTCACTTGTTTATAATGGTTGAAAGCACATAAAGGTGGGCCTCAAAATCCCCAAAGCACCACTCTAGAGCTAAGATTATCTAAGGATTCCTATCTGATTATGTCATGGCTTCACTGAATAATATCTGGATTTTCCTCAGTAAAATTCTACCATGTACGAAGATGCGTGGGAATTTCACTGAGCTGTTTGTGATTCACAACACAAACCGGACAGTGGGCCTTGTAAATCAGAGAGCAGAGAAAGAAACGTTAAGTGAAATGAGTACGTGGTACATTACGGTGCCTGTAAATATCCATCATGCCCAAATGAATGTGAAGTGGAAAATAATAAAGACCAATTATATTATACAGCCTTTGTGTGAGTGTGTATTTAGTCTAAGTTTAACTGTAGTAGCAGCTATTGAGGAAATTTTGGAGATTATTGATTCTTACCTATAGTACAATTAAAGTTAAAAAGTAGGAAGGGGCAATGAATAAGTCCCCCCCAAATTTTCCAGTGACAACTACATTTTATTATTCAGTTAAATTGATAATCGCTTTAATCATTTTTATACTACAAAATAGGATGTTCTCTAATGTGCTTTTCTCTTAATTTAATCCAGGAAGTAAAATCACGTCATTTACTCCTAAACTTATGTAGGTACTAGCACAGAAAATCAGATTGATTGGAACTAAAGAAAGAAATTGACCTTGAGGAATAACTTTCAGAAGCTCACCTAAATTATAGACCAATTTACCTTAAAATGTACAAAATTAAAATGTGGCACACGAGCAAAGTACACTGATGTCTGACATAAAATTCGCTTTTTTCTTTTGAGAAAAAAATTCTAAATTATTTTACTATCCAAAGTAGTTGCTTATATAGACTGTTTGTTACACAATGAATAAGTAATTCCTTGCACCCTCAAAAATGCTAGCATTTAACCTAATTTACTGTGTCAGTGTAGTTTTACCAAAACCTCTGTCCTCAGTTCCACATGACTTCTATCAGGGACCCCAGGACCATGTGTTTGGTATAATGTGTATTACAGATCCCAAAGGAAGAGACCTCTTTATTTAATAGCATTTTCGATCATCTATTGAACGGTTTGGCTTCAATAATCCATTATTTAATTAAAGACTAGTGACTTTTGCAGCATTTTAACGAGTTACTCAATGTCTGACCGTTGAGATTCCATGTGGTTGAGAACATAAGAGGTGACAATACAATATGGAGTGCGCATCTGCACCCTGCACAGCGTCCTGTCTCCCCAATCCAGCGAGTCAGCTTACAGTGGTTTGTTTTGAGCACATTACCAATTGTCTCCCTAAAGCTACTTACCCTTGACTCCTATAAAACATAAGTTTTCCCTAGAGCTTCCTTTCTCTTTTTAAGAAGCCTTAACAGGCAGCCCTCCTTTATGCTGGCAACATAAAAAGAGAGAAAACAGGAAATTTGATGGTGTCTATTCCTATTCCTAGCATTAATAAGACCATTTGCCAAGGCAGCTCTGCTCACTGGAGAGCGTGTGAATTCATCAGGTGCAAATCCAGGCTTCAGTTATCCCAACCTTTCCCATTTGTCTTTTCAAGGCTAAGGCTGCTTCAAAAACAAATACTTTTTAAACATCTGCTGTGTTTCTTGTTAAAGTTCTCAAAGGAGTAAAAGATGTAGAGAAATAATGTGCAGAAGTATGATAGTTTATGAAAGTGAATTTATTTTTAATCTCACCAAAAGCTAACTAGTAGTCATTGGTCTATTGCAAATTTTTTTGTTCATCCCAGATAGTTCTACTAATTTTACCTTTCACCACTGAGGGTCATATAGCAACACTGTCTTAGTCCCAAAACGGCAAGTTTTATGACATAAAGTCTTGTATTGTCTACTTAATGTGTGACATTTTATGTTTTTATTTTTAAAAATTTATGCATATTTAAATTTAAATTCAACAGTTCCTGATAAAAGAACTAATTACTTCTCCCCAAATGTGACAGTATCTTTGAGGCCAGCACCTCATGTGGTAGTTCTAGTTCATGCTGACTTAAAGACGCTTTTGTATTGCATGATGGAGACATAAGAGTGGACTATGGTCAAAACTTCCATAACTGTGAAATTAAAGGACGTTGAAACATGGATAGAGGAGCAAAATTAGTTACCAAATTTAGACAGCAATATTAATAATAAACTATATTTCAGAAAAGTTTACTCATCTGCATTCCCACTTAGGTTACAGTAACCATTAAAAAAGTTTTTTTGATTGGGTTTCTCATGGGGAAAACACCAGAAATGTTTCTTTTATTCCTTTAACAATTTACTCATATTATAAAATACAATATTATAAAATACTCATATTATAAAATTAGATAATGGAGATTGATGGAGTTGCAGAAAATTTCTAGAAATGCCTATAGAAGCTTTCTGCAATGAGTTTCTCATCATGTGGTCACACTCACGAACAATCCCAAGGGAAACTGCTGGAGAACATGGAGACTAAGGGAAAATTTTCCCAGACCCAGACTATATGCAGGTATAATTTAATAGCTCAGTTACAGTATATGCTACATCATTGCTTTTAAGAAAAAAGACAACAGCGAAAAAAACATAAACTAATTTGGTGCACCATTTAAATACCAGAGAGAAATGTATCAAACAAAAAACACCCTTTTAAGAACAGTATAAAAACTTTTTAGAAAAATTATCAATGAGAAAAGGTTATATTTCAAAGGCAAAATGTGATTTACAGTTCTCTATAAATTATTATTCAATCATGCAAAGTCTGGTCTAGAAAGGGGGAAAAAGTCTCGAGGAAGCTATAATTCACCCATTTTGTAGGAGAACAATTGGTCATGTGAAGTTGGAAGAGAGATGGTGGCGTATTCTTCCTTAACAAATCTGTAACTGGAGGAATCACAACTCCTTTATACTCACTCTAGACCTTAAGCACCCTTCTGTCATAACTTTTTTGAACTTTTTTATAAGGAAATACACTATTTAACCTTGTTCTAGGATTGCCTCTTACTGTAGCCAAAGAAATTTATGTATGTTATGAAAAAAATAAGTTACAAGTGACCAGTGATAAGTATTAATGACGTTCTGTTTAGTATAATGCATTTAAGATTGAATTTATATTCATTTTAATAATGACCATTTAATAACTGGTTTGCCAAACCCTGGTAATTTGCCAGTTGACTTTCATGAACTATTGCCAGCTGGCTACAACACTTACCTGTCTGACTCAGTTCTTGCCACTGAGCTGGTGTTTTTTTGTACTCCAGATACTAAAATGACTTCAGTTCGCTTTTCTTTAATCATGGTGCCAAGGCTTATATCTGGCTGTTCCCAACACATACACTATCATTGTTTAAAGATAGGGCCTTATGAATAATGAGTATGTGGTACTGGATTAACCCAATGATGAGTTTACAGCTGAGTGTCACGTTAGTAAAACCCGGCGGGAAGATGTGGGTTGTTACGGGTATGGCCTGGAGGGGTAAATGTCCCTCCTCTTCCCTTGAAAGCTCTCTGCTTCTTGCCTGCTATGCCATGAACTGTTCTTTTCTGTGATGCTCCTCTGCCATGCTTCCCTGTCAACCAGCCAACCATGGGCTGAGACCTCTGAGAACTATGAGCCAAAATAAACCCTTCTCCATTAACTTCTGAGTTTCAGTTATTTTATTCCATTGATGAGAAAATGACTAAAACATCTAGTGAAAATTTTGAATCCTGAGTGATCAAAGGGACTCTAGATCTTAGATTTTTCTTAGAAGTCTGAGAAAATTTATTGATTTTTGCCCTCAGAAAATTGTATATATGCAAACATGAAATTTGGTTTATAATTACAGGAAATTGCTATCAACCCTGTTCCTGTTCTTATAGTCATTTCTGAATTATCAAGGAAGTAGGAATGACTTGAAATTGTTATTATGGCATATAAGAGGCAAGACTGAAGCCTTGTCAAGAAAGATTGCTACATGATCTTATGAAATCTAGTTCCAGGTAGTTTATGATGTTTTCATTTAACATATAGAATTATAAGTATCTTGCTTAGAAATAAGAAGCTGAATGTTAACCAATTTGGATGTTATATTCATTTCTCCAGGCTAACATCACATAGTACCACAAACTGGGTGGCTTAAAACATTTAATTTTTCACAGTTCTGGAGAACAGAATTCTAAAACCAAGGTGTAAGCTGTGACATGCCTCATATAGATGCTGGGTTGAATTACTGCTTACCCTTCCTATCTTCTAATGGAAATTGTGGATCCTTAGTTTTTCTTGGTTTATAGCTGCATCACTGTTTTCTGCTTGCTGCCTTATAGGGCATTCCCTTTGTATGCATGTGATTCTTCTTATAAGATTATAAGAACACAAGTTTGCTGGATTAAAGGTCTATGCTACTCAGGCATGATCTCAATTAAATCTTCAAAGACTCTTTTTTAGGTAAATATGAACTTCACCATATGAAGTTTTGGGGTTTAAGATACAGCAAACTTTCTGAGCGACAACACAAACCACTACACATGATAACTGATAATTTAATAAATGGTGTTTAGTAAAGAATAGTCCAGTTTTAGAAGGTTTTCTCCCAAAGTGAATCCTTTGCTCAATGATATTATTTCTCTATTTTTTTAAAAAAAGATATTCTTGTCTCCATGTTACTGATGTAGAAGCTCAATCCCAGATGAAAGAATAGACAGGTCACAAGTCATTTAGTATAGCAACAGAAGAGCCTATAATTTTGTCATATTTCAGGCCCCGGTTCTTTTTAAAAGCTGAAGGGCACATTCCCCCTCACAGAGCCCTTCCTCAGGCTCACTCTGAGTTTACAGTTTGCAGGCCCCATCAGCAGAGAAGTCCCTTCTAAACATGAGAAGGTCCAGGAATCCTTCAAGTGAAATTAAATATGCTATCTTGAAGTCATTTAACCTCTTGCAAAACAAAAAAATGCATTTTCCTTCTTACCTTTATTATATCAAAAACCTTCAACCTGTGAAAACTTCCACTGTGTTTTGGCTATTTCATTTTTTTTTTTTTATCCTGTGTTGGTTTTTATTTAGAACCACGGTGTTTTTTAATGGAGCAATAAAAATACACAAAATTGTTGTTCCTCCAAAACTGAAAATCCCTTCTTAACATGATTCACTTAATGTGTTTATACTGCACTAATCAGAAAAAGCTTGAGAAATTCAGAAATATTTGCATTCAGTGTCTTTCTCAAATCACTGCAAAATCCCCAAGCACAGTTGAGATCAATTATGTGAAAGAAAGAGATCTGAAAAAAAACTGTGCATGATTTTCCCCATACTACCTCTAAACAAATGATGCTGAAGTCTGATTTACCATTGTTTTCTTAATTATACTTTGTTTATTAAGGAATGCTCATCTTACAGTTATGTAAGCTCTAATTAAGTTTTCCAATTTCAGACAGTTTTCCTTACAGCAAAAATAAAAACTAATAGAAAATTTTAGAGCTCGATTAGTTTCAATGAAAGTTATCATAGGAAAACACAATGTATTTTTATATTTTCAACTAAAGCATGGACCCTTGATGACAGTCAAGGATGACATACTACAGTCTAAGTTTCTCCAAAGTTTCCCACAATCTTATGCAAAGTTACTAATAAAATGAGTGAATCTCAATTACTTTCTGTGATTGCAATATCCATCACTAAGCAAGGTTCAGCTACCTTGGAATACAAACAGGTGATCATCTAGCTTCACCAGAGTGAATTTTATGTTGAGCTCAGTATCTATCCAACAAGGAAATCTGCTTTATTTTTCCAATAGACTGATAGACAAAAAGCTAATTTTTAGTCTAAACTCCAATTAGAACTCATATCTTTATGTCTACAGCAACTTAAAAGTCTAATTCCATTCCCATTACTTCTCAGTTCTGTTTTGTTCAGTAGGCAGTTCGTGGCTGTCTTCTCTATGCTATGGACTAACACAGAGGATGAGGATGGGGGTCAGGGAAAGGTCTGAGTCTACTATAGAATTAGCTAGAAGAAGTTTCTACAATAGTAGAAATATTCTATATGTGCACTTTTTAATAAGGAGATCACTAATCAGAGTGGAAAGTGTGGCAGGTTATCTGATAAAGTCAAAATTTAACTACTTGGAATTTAAATTTAAATCACCACATATAGCAAGTGGGTACTGCATTGAGACAGTAAAGGCTTGGTGGAATGAACAGATCCATACTCTGTTAAATACACCAGACAATTATAACAGACAGAAGTACTAGGTGTGAAAAATAAGGTTATAGCTGAATTGAGAGCTTCTCTGATGAGATGATATCCAAGATATTTTTTGTGTTTTTTTGTGTGTCTGGTACTAGGGATCCAACTCACAACTTTGCTCTTTCCAAGCAAGTGCTTGAAACGCTGAGCTAAATTCCCAGCCCAAGAGATGGGTTTTGATATTGTAATTGTCTAAGGGATGAAAGGGAGAAAAAGTTTCAGAAAGAACAACATAAAGACACACAGAAAAAAAAGAACCTACTTAACATAAAGAACTCTAAATACAGGACCTGTTTCAGCATACAACCTAGTGAGATAGTATATAAACTCTATTATTTTTCAGGCCGTCATAAATTTAGTGTTGAAGGCACTATGTATTGTTTTGACTTCTAGAAAAAATGACACTGTATCTTTTCTTCTTTGAGTACTATATTTCAAAATATGCAACTTCAAAATGTGCATCCAAGTTGATGTTCATTATTTTAAAAATGACTCAACTGAAGTTTACATTTAATTAATTCAATGATTCTCATCCTGCTAGTAGCACATGCTGATAAATCTGAATTTCTGAACTGAAATGTAGGATTTTTTGTGCCAATTGTATTTCATCTATAGTTTAGTCTTCTAAAATATTCTCCAATACTCAGAAAGTCTGTATTGTACAGAACTCTCCTATCCAAATTTCTGGTATTTATATCCTGGAATCTGAAAATCTGCCTAAGCTAGTATTGAAGAACAGAACTGTAGTTAGAACAGGAAAGGATGGATTCCTGTAAAGGGTTCATCAGAGAGAGCTCTTAAGTGAAGAGCAAGGTTGTCCACAAGGATGGAGTGATTCTTAGATTAGCTTTATCGGGTGCAAATTTGATCTACATTCCCTTGTGTCCTCAAAAACACATTGTGTACTTGCCTTATTTGTAGTCTTTAGTACGACAAATACTCTTTAAAGTTTCTTAAATTCACATGTTTCACTGACATACAGAGACATGAAAATTATTCAGAATCATCACTGTTTCCCTGAATTATTCAAAACCACCACTATTCCCCAAAACGGAAAACCCCTACATATTCATGTAGCTTTTTCTCAAATATGCAATAAGGTGATAGTCAACCCCTTAAAAAGCAATGTGACTAAAATGTAATTAGGCAAAGCAGTCCAATTATATAGAATAAAATATCTTAAGGTGCAGGTTTATAATAATGAGGATTTAATGGTGGTGCACAATGCATGCATTACATGACTTTATACCATGCCACACTGCTGTACAAGGATTTAACAGTACTCTCTCATATCCAGGCATCTGAGAATCCCTCTTCCCCAAGCAGCTTCTACTTGACACAGGGACAAATACGGAAACTCTTTTGTATACCATCATAGATAAAGCTGAACATTAGTTAAAGCAGTAGAAGCAGTTATTACTCAGTAACAAATACTGCAACATGGAAGAGAGTCCTGCATCAATCGACTGCCAAATCATCAAAAGGCAAAACAAAGCAGAGCGAAGCAAAACAAAATTAAATGCAGGCAAGAGACTTTCTGTGCTATAATGTGCCACAGAAAAGGCATCAAAGAGCAAAAGAGTTTCCATCCATCTGTTTGACTATGCAAACAAGTAACCTGAATCAAAATTACATCTTTCATCTTCTCCTGTCTTTTTTTTTTTTAAATTGGTGGGGAACTTGAGAAACATTTGCCAGAAAGTATTATTTTTTCACTTTTTCAAACATGATAGCTGGTAGTTGAGTTGGGCTAAAAGTCAGGTCCAAGTTTATTAGCTTTAACTGATCTTTTTAAATCACGTCTTGATTTCTGTTTAAAAGTAAACCTGACCATGAGCTGCACAGTGCGAAGTAATTTTCAAGCACATAGTCACTTAGAGCTCTGGGTCCACAATCGATTCTGAGCAACTAATAACTGACAACAAATGCATTAGTTTTCTTAAATCACATTTTCATAGAATGGCTAATTATGCTAATTTAGTTAGTACATTAAGTATTCAGAAGTTCACTACACCAAAAAGTTATCAGTCCCTTTAAACTATAATTGAGAATTGTGGTTGGTAAAGAAATGCATGTTTCATGGAAATTTTTTCGTACTAGTTGTTGGTGTTATTATTGTTGGATAAATGATAAACTGCAGGAAAAAACTCTTAAAACATTTTTAACCAGTCTCCAATCCTCAAAAAAAATTGTTCATCAATGTCAAAAAATAATAAATAAAGCATCATGGTCAAGATGGTTTGTCAGCTCTATTAAAAAAGAGACTATCAGAATTTTGGTTGCTAATAAACAAAAAAATTTTACTAAGATAGTCCAAATTATCTATTGAACTGAATTTAATTTCCACGTTACAAAGCAAAAGCTGTATCATACCTCCAACTTTATAAGACTAATTGTCAGCCAGTTCATGTTTACTTAACTTGCTGGCCAACTGAATTTTAAGATTCATAAATTTACGTTCCACAAAAAAAGCTAATCATGAACTTATCCAACTACAGTGTATATAGAATTCTTCTCTTCTCTTGATGCATGGGCTTTTTCTGTTCTCATTAAAGAAAGAAAAAAAACTTTGAAAAGTAGTATCATTTTCCCAATGGGAAAAAGTAAGTAACTGGAATCAAAATTATTTCTTTCCCCTTTTCCTATTCTCATATTTTTAGTTAGAAAACTTGAAAAAGACTTCCTGGAACCTAACATTTCATTCACTTTTCTCAAATATGTTTTTTTAAAAAGAATATCATGTCAATAAATTCGAGTGGTAAGAAGAGAATGCAGTGAAATTTGAAAGCTCTAGATGGTTGCTTTTTATAGAAAATCTGATGGGTAATATTAATTTTAGCACTTCATAAGAGATTTAAGCATTATGACTATTCCTGATTCAGCTGGCTATATTTACTTAAGTTGAAACTTCTTTTTCACTGATACAGCTGAACTGAATAGTTCTGTCAGGGCAGGCAACAGTCAGCTTAACTATCTCTAAGATAACACATGTTCTATGTTGCAATGAGGGATAATTCAAGGCAAAGTGTTATGGTATTTAAAATTTTGCCCTGATTCAAGGAAATCTCATTTGTCTTAATCAAAATAATGACAGAAAGAGAGGGGAAAGAAGGTCTGTCAGTAAGTATCTACAAAAAATCATATGAAATTCTTAGCACTTATAAAAATGGGAGCTATTCTTATTTCTGAAAGGTAAATGATTTAATTCTGTCACTGAAACAGCAGAAATACAGACCACAGGAAATGCCACTGTGTGTCCATCTGCATTATTTCCTGGGAATCTTAAGAATTCACCTAAATCCTAAGTATTTTATTTTTCTTCATGCTACTGGGAAGAGTAGTTTCGGTAAAGTCCCTCAGTGACTTTCTTATTGGTGTACAGGAACATTATTGACTTTGTATTCTGCTACGCTGCTGAATTTGGATATTATTTCTAGGAGTCTTTTGGTGGAGCTTTAAGGGTCTTCTATGTAGAGGATCATGACATCTGTATTAACCGTTTAACTTCTTACTTCCCCATTTATGTGACATTTATTCCTTTTTTCTTTTCTTTTAGTTCTAGGTAATGTTTTTGAGAACTATATTTAAAAGAAGTGATGATAACAGACATCCTTCTCTTGTTCCTGACTTTAGAGGGCAAGCTTTCAGCTTCTCTCCATTTAGTATTATGTTGGCAGTTTTTTGTGAAAGACCTCTACAGTGAAAACCAAATTATTCTGAAAAAGGAGACTGAAGAGGTTATATATTAGAAAATGGAAAGATACACTTTGTTTCTAGACAAACAGAACCAACATAGTCAAAATGGCCATATTTCCAAAACTGTTATATGGATTTAATGCAATTTCAATCAAAATATTAATAACATTCCTTATGAAACTGGAGAAAGCATTCTTAAAATTCATAAGGAACCAGAAGAAACTTAAGAATAGTAACACTATTTCTGAGCAACGAGGGTAAGGAAAGCATCATAATACCAAACATCAAGTTATACTACAAAGCTGCAGTAATAAAAACAGCATGACATGGGCAAAAAATTTTTTAAAAACACCAGATTTGTGATTCAAAGGAACAGAATAGAAAATAGACAACTCCAGCTATGTTATTGTTGACAAAATGGATAAATCTCTTCCCTGGAAGAAAGATAGCCTTTTTAACCTCTTGAGTCACCAGATTTGTGAGTCAAGGGAACAGAATAGAAGATAAAGAGAACTCCAGCTATGTTATTTTTTACAAAATGAACAAATCTCTTCACTGGAAGAAAGATAAACTGATGGGAAAACCAGTAATTCACATATCAAAGGATGAACTTAGGTCCACATCTCTACTCATGTACTATACTAAAGTCAAAATGGATCAAAGATCCAAACATTAGAATAGAAACAATGTGCTGGAAGACAAATTAGGTAAAACTTTTAAAGACATAGGTATATGCAAAAGCATTCTGAAGGAAACCCTGATTGCATAAGATATAATACTAATAATTAACAAATAGGTTCTCATCAAATTAAAAAAGTTTAGGACCAGTGAAGGAAACTACTAACAGAGTGAGATGCAGTCTAATTTTGCTAGCTACTCCTCATACAAAGAATATCTATAATATATAAAGAGCTAAAAAACTAGTCCCCTGCCCAAGTTTAAAGATCCAGTTAAAACCCGAGCCTTTGAAATGAATAGATACTTCTCAAATGAAGAAACACAAACATCCAACAAATGTATGACAAAAGTTCAACATCCCTGGCCATGTGAGAAACACAAATTAATAACACCTCACTATAGAAAGAATGCCTACCATCAAGAGATAAACTAAAAACAAATCCTGGAGAGTATGGGGGAAGGAAAATAAGTCTTTCTCCACTGATAATTCTGGGAGTGTATACTGATATAATCACTGTGGAAATCAGTATGAGAATTCCTCCAAAAACGAAAAGGAGAAATTCCATTTGACCCAGCTATTGCCCTTCTAGCTGTCTTCCTAGAAGAGTTAAAGTTATTATGCCATGGTGATGTATGCGTTTTCCTGTTTGTATCAATGCAATTCATACGAACTAAAGCTTGGGAAAAGCCTGTGTGTTCATCAACGAATGCATGGATAAAAATGTGGAATTTATACACAATGAAGTATTATTCTGGCGTAAAAAAGATAAACCTGAGTCATTTGTAGGGAAATAGATGTACCTTGAGATCATAATGTCAAGTTAAGTAGCTCAGACATACAATATGAAATACTGCATAATTTTCTCATATGAAAATACATATATATGAGAGACAAATAGTAGGAAAAAAGAGAAAAATAAAGTATTATACTCCAGTGTGGACAATGTACCTAAAACAGTACCTTGATTTAGTGTCGCCTTAAAAATTTTATATATTCTTTGGCTTACTGGTCTGGTTTTTCAATCTGTATAAATGATAATTAACTCTATAAGATTTTATAAATGAATCTGATGCTGGAAAAATAAAAGGAGTTGGAGGAAGGGAGGGAAGAAGATAATTGAAATGAGTTATGTGTATGTACCAATCTTCTACAGTGAATGTAATCATTATATACTGCAAACACGTGCTAATAAAAGTCAAAAACAAATTCACCTAACTCATTTATCTCTGTTCAAATCTAAATCTGAAAAATGCCATATCATAACTCTGAACTATTTTCTATCCCAAATGCCTGTGGAAATTCAGTCATTCCATCAAGACTCATGAATACAATTAAATAATCATAGTTTCAGTATTATTAACATTAGAGGTGGTCAGTGTTGTTCAGAGAGGAAATAGTCTTACTCCATTTTACACATGGGTCAGACTTTTCTAGAATTATAGTGTGCCTTTCTTGTATTTCCCTTTACCACTAAGCACATTCCTTATTCCATTGCCAAATGGTCTTGTAAATTGGAATTAGAAGACATTTAAAAATCCTCACACAAAATTGAAACTAGAAAAGAACTTTTTGTATCCTTCCTACGGTTAACTATGCTGTCCAGCCTTGCAGCCCCTCTTCAAAGTTTTATGGATCTCATTAGATGTCACAAAATAATAGTCTTTTCCTTTCCAAAGATATTTTCTAATTTTAATTTTATTTAATTAGATTTAAAGAAACTGAACCAATATATAGGAGAAAAAAGACTGTTCCCAGGTCATGTAGCAAGTCGTGTAACAAGATACCATGTAAACAGCGATAATAAACTCATTCTACATGAGATGTCCTACATTAAGTTATCAGGGAAAGGGCCCAAGAGAGTTGTGCAGCCAGAGTTTTAGTGATTGACCATGAGGCTGCACAGCTGTCTTAAATAGCCATTCTTTCTCTCTTGAGAATGTGGCTTAAGAAAGACTCACCTCTTTGAAGAAAACGATAAAAATCAATCTCGGTCTATAGAGGAAGAGGCATGAAAGAAATTAAGCACAAAAATGCAAAGCTGAAAGGAACCTTAGAGGCCATTTATTCTAGTATCCTAGTCTGCAGAAATCCTGGCTACCTCCCAGACAATGGTTCAGCCAGCACTGCTTGAGTACTTCCAGGGATGAAGCAATGATTTCTGTTCCTACCTGGGATGCTGGCAAATTCTCATTGTGGTGAGTTATTATCTGACTTTAGTTTCAACACTTTACATTCAGTTTTGCTCATCAAAGAAAAAACATTTGATGAGGAGATTTTTTATCCAGTTCTTTATTGTGTATTGTGGGGCTGTTCAAAGACATATGCAACATATGCTCTTCTTCTTTGGGCTGGGAAAGCAAAGAAAAAAAACACAAAAATGACAGATACATCTCCACTTATTGAAAGAGTAGGCAGGGAGGGGTTCTGGTCAGTCACTTCACTTGTAGAATTGCTACACAATAGCATGACACCTTCAAATTTTATTTTAAGGATCAAACTTGCATATTAAATTGCTTAGTAAGTTGGGAAGGCTACATACACACAAATGCTCAGTTTCGTACCATCTGGTACAGATTTCTATGGTAAAATAGTCTATCTTAGACCACAACCATTTACTTAATTAGTTGTTAGCTTTGGAAGAAATGCGTGTCCTCATACTGAGCCCTTAGCTATAGTTTCTTATGTATAATTGTAATTATTCTTTAAAAGTCTATTAAATTAATCCAAATGAGCACTAAGGTTGAATTATCATGAATGGTGTTATTATTGAAAAGTATATTATAAAAGCAGAAATGTATTTATCAATGTCTACTAAAGAAACAGTTATAATACAAGATAAACAAATATACAAGAATCTGCAAGATTGGCTTACAACAGTCACCCACAGAGTCAAACAAGGAAGGGTGCAGACAGTGTTTGCATGCTGGAGACAGAAGGATTTGGTCAAAGATCTGGAGCTCACTGAAATGTCCCATGCCAGTCAGTATCAGGAAGCTGAAAAATCTACCCTTGAAGGCTGAAGCTATGCTGGAAGCTAAAGAGTCTGTGCTAGAAGCTAAGAGATGCTGAAGGTAAAGACTGGAGCTCCAAGAAACAGAAGCTGATCCATTCTTCTTCATTTTCCTTTTATCCCATCCAGTGAGCCAACCATCTTTGGGTGAGTCTTCTACACCCTTGGGTATGGACTCACTGAGCCAGAATCTCTTACTCACATTGACACAAGAAACTATCACAGTTTAGAAACCAAAATCTTTTACTATGAAAATGCAATCTTGGGTTCATTTTACATATGATCTACTTAAGCATCTTGTGGTACTCATCTTGAGAGTAAATGAGATAATATGAATGGTTGTAAAGTTTAGGGAGACTTCAAAAAGAGGCATGGGTGAAATCACAAAGGAAATGAAATGTAACAGCCACTACTTCACACAGTAAAAGGCAGAATCACAGTTTAAGAGCTGGAGCAATATTTAGAGTTAGGATTGACAGAAGAAACCACATGGAGACAGAGACGGAGGAACAGCCATACTCAACTGCATCTGTTGTTACTCACATTTTATTTAGTCTCCTAAATATAAAAACAATAAAGATGTGTTATTTACATGTATCAATTTCCCATGAGGAAGGTGATGATAATGTATAGCAAACATGTTGTCATAGTCACTTTTCTCTCATTGATGGGACAAATTAGCCAACACCCAAAGTTAAAGGGAGAAGGGTTTAACTAGCTCACAGTGTGTTGAGTTTTCAGTCCATAATCAGCTGGTTCTAAGGCAGGGTGGCAAATAGCACAGGGGCAACAGTCCCTGGTAGTGGAAGACAGCAAAACAAGAGAAGAAAAGACAAGCTTTTCTTCTCCTTATATTACATCCAGTCTACTGACATTAGGGTGCTGCCAATCCAATCACTCACCCCATTTCCAGCACTAGATTCAGCTACACCCAAAAGAATAAACCCTTTGTTGCATGTGACTTTGGGGGACATCTAGATATAAAATATAGCCCATGTTATAATAAAAACAAAAGTAAAAATGCAAAGAAAGTGCTTGTCAAAATTTCAAAGATGATATGAAAATACATACTGTGTCAAAAAAATGGTATTTTATAAAATACAAGAGAAAAATTAAGGCAAGAATCTTGCATAGACAAATCATAACAGTACAAATGAGAAACATAGGAGATCAAGGCAGTTGAAGTACATAATTAGGTGTGTAAATTGTACTGGTAAATGTCGCAGACTTTACAATTGCAATGGAAATAACAAAGTAGTGTGGATTTAAGAAACTGAGGAAGTTTTTCTTTTTTCTGGATGCAATAGTTCTATAACGGAGCCGCATATAGGTATATTTTGATAAGCACATTTCATCCTCACAAATGTCAGTTCCTGTGCTTATTCTGTCTTCTCTACTTGCCAGCTGTATAATTTTGATCAATTTATTTAACCTGTCTGAGCATCAATTGCCTCTTGAATAAAATCTATCAAAGATGTTCTGTAAGGATTTAATCAATCAGTATAAAGCTCAAACTTAGAATAGTATATTGAAATGTGTAATAATGTTGATTATTGTATTGTTTTAAATTATTTTACTATTGATGAGGCATATTGTGGTTTGTTTCAAGTTCTTTAATATTTATTTCTATAGGAGTTCTTTCTTTGCTCTGTGTGTGTCTGTGTCTCTCTCTCTCTCTCTGTGTGTGTGTGTGTGTGTGTGTGTGTGTGTGTGTGTGGTATTAGGATTTGAACCAAGGGACTTTGCTAAATTCTTAAACATTTTTTTTTTAATTTTTGAGACAGGGTATCATTAAGTCACTAAATTGACCAGCCTGGGCTCAAACTTGTTGTCCTTCTGCCTCAGGCACTCAGAGTGCTAGAAGTACATGCCTCTACCATCATGCCAGTTAAGAATACTTTCTTACACAAATTTAACACAGTTAACCCATTCTTCCAATTATGACCCTCAATATATGAATATATACATAGGAAAGTGAGACAGAAATGGGTGCAGCATTAAATGTAGGGTGAGGAAATAAATGGACACCTGTTATCCCAGCACTCCAGGAGCCTCAGGAAGGAAAGCAGAAAGTCTGAGCTTAGTAATTCAGTTTAACCTTGAGTCAAAACTTTAAAAAATTATTTGTTTTGAAAAGGCTGAGGTTGTAGCTCTATTAGAAGGTCATGGATTCAATCCCTAGTACTACAAAAGATATTTTGATTAATTAACAAAATTTCTCATATCATTTTTCTCACTGTAGCACCAGAGTCATTTTGGAATCCGAATAAACTGACAATACTGTGGAAAGATCACTGAACTAGGAACTGAGGTTTGAGGTTCCACTCTGGTCTCTACCACTAAATTTCTGTGAGATCTTGGATCCATAGTTCTCACATCATTATTAATTTTCTCACTTTAAAATAAGATCTTTATCTTTTACCCAAAAGACATGTCATGGATCTGACAATGATTTAATATTTAAAAGAACTAAATGTTAACCAAACATTCAGGCAAACTTTGTGTGCATTTTCAGCACTAACTGGTCATAGATAAGAGGTTGCAGATCTGGCTCCAACTATAAGGTGAATGAGCAGAGAGCTTCACAGCCTCTGGTCCCTGCTTAGCTTGAGAAACCAGTTTCTCTCACTCCCCTCCTAGTGGCACACGTAGAAGTATTTCTCTCAGCTGATGTATTATTTTATGCAGAATTTAAGCCATGTTATAAAAAAGCTTACCGCTATCATTACTCAAAAGAAAACTGACTTGTAAAGCATGGGAGTGAAGATGGTGTGTTGACAGTGGGAATGCATGCATGCATCTCCAAGGTTCATGTCATGTGTATGTATGTGCTAGGGATCCAAAGTCACAACTTTAAGCATGCTGGGCAATGACTCTGCCACTAAGCTACATCCTATTTGTTGTTTTTTTTTTTTAATAAAACAGGAGAAAGCAAGATAAAATGTCTTCATAATGCTCAGTAACTAACTGTTCCAAGACCACAAAAGAGTAACAATCTTGTGGATGCATCATAATAGATAAAATTATGATCAATACAGGAAAATTAAAGCTGTGTACATTAAGCATCAAATCTGAACATTCTAGGGACTTAGCTAGGATTTAGCTAGGCAGCTTAAGTGCCTGCCTGGAAAACATGAGGTTGTGAGTTTGGTCCCTGGCACAAAAATAAATAAATAAATAAATAAATAAATAAATAAAAATTTTAAAAAAATGTAAAAACAACCCCCCCGAACAGTCTATCCCTTCATCTGTGATAATTAAAGAATAGAATTTATAAGGATCTAAAGTCTGATTTTTAAGAAATTTCAAATAGAAGATACATTTTCTTTTACATGCCTCTTTTAAAAAGTTATTTGTTAGAGAATATATTGTCTGGCTGGTGACAATGGTTACTTGCTTGAATTTTTAAAAATTGTCATGAGAAAACAAAGCCAAAAGCAGATCTACATTTAAGTCAAGTTGAGCAATAGTAAATATTGTATTGCTTCCACCATAGCCTATTACAGTACAATTCTTCAACCAAGATTACTTTAATAACACACACATACACACGCATGTGTGCACAGACACACACATACATACTTATATAATTAAAATGTCCTCATCTACAATTTACATCTTCCTTATTCCTAATAAAATGATTAAACCCTTCAATGTACAAACTATTAAACTTTTAAAGTTTTGACTCAAGGAAAAAAAGCTAACAAAAGCAATCATTTGAATGCAAATGCTTAACCATGTATAATATATGTTTTGTCATATATTTTAAGTGAGGTTATCAATTTATAACATATTATAGCTGAATATGTAATAACATAACTGGGTACACACTATGTTAAGGTAAATGATTGAGAAGTTTTTCATTTTTGAAACATGTGTGACTGTTACAGATATATTTCCTTGATATGATTTGAGTGACATATATAGAGGACCAATCCTCTGAGAACAAAAATAAATCAGTTAATTACCTGAATATTTCAGTGTAAGATAGTGACTTACGTGAACTTTCTGTTTTAAATTCATTTAATAGTTATATGAAATAAAAGAATAATATTAGTATTTTTTTCCTTTTGTAAAACACCAAGAATTTAGACAGGTACGTAATCATTGGAATTCTTCAGTTAGGTAAGAGTTTTTTGGTCAAAATTTGTTTTCAATATACAGTTCTCAGATTCTAATTCTTTAGTACTATATTGTAAAATGCTAAGACTCTTTAGTTTGGAATGAAGTATAAATAAATAAAATACTAAGCACAATATTCTTTACCTATAAACACTCAAAACCAAATTACTTGGAAACTATACTGACTTAAAAGGTTGTAAATATTTGCATGTTTACTAGTTTAGCGGCTTGAGCTGCTTGCTGGGTAATAATGATAAAAAACTATTACATTAGTAGAAAGAAGTGTTTTAGATAAGAAGTATATGAAATGCATTTATTCAGACAGTTTGGAAATACTATTCATATTGTGTTAGTCTAAGAAGAATGTAGTAAGTACATTAGAGAATTCAGGAACAACGTTGGCATTAGCAGAAGAGAGTTGATAAGGAATGCCTTTTTTTCAGTGATGGGATTTTAAGAATGTGGTAAGTCACATGCACAGACTATACCACTTAGACTCCACAACCCATTTTCTCAGGTTTACATCTCACTCTACGTTAAAGATTTTGTAATGGGGAAAAAAAGTGCATTGAAATGGATAAGACTAAATGAGAACCAATAAATTCTACCTTGGGGGATATTGGAGGCATAGTTGGGATAGTTGGGAAACAGTTGTGTAGGTCAACAGTAATCACAAAATGATGTTCTTGGGTTATAAAGAAATTTGATATCCCTATATCTGCAAGCTAAACAATTTCTTGGGATCTCTACAGTGTGCAGCCTTTGGCTTCATCTCTTCTTTCTGGTAGCCATAGATCAAGAACAGATGCAGAGCAACAGAAAACTAGAGAGCTCCTTGTCCCAGTGGAAACCTTGATTGTCTTTACTTCTTCTTACACAGACCATGATGAAAGACTGAAAGTGAGTAAAGAGTACTTGGGTTTTGTTTACAACTTTAAATCATTACTTCTGGTGTAAAATATCAGATCAAAGTTTTCTTTAGTCCCCTTTCAAAAATTATACTGGGACAAAATGTAGTAAGGTCGTAAGAGCTCAGCAAAAAGACTCTGGTAAAGGGATGGCTAGGTCTTTTTTTTTTTTTAAGGGTAAAACTAAACATAACAAGTCAGAACAAAGCAGATCAGAAGAAAACAATATAAGTGACACAAACTTCAAAGCAAGACAACAGGAGAGCTACAGTGGCTACCATAATGTCTCTTGTTTTCTTCTAAATAGTTGTCTCTATCTTCACACACAATGAATTCATACAAAGCAAAATAGTATAAAACTCATCAGAATAGGTAATGAAGACATTACAGGTCCTCAAAACCTGACAATAGGAAAGTTAACAATGGCTGCCATAATGTCCCTTGTTCTCTTCAAAATAGCTAGGTGTTAATGGAGCATCTTTTTTGGGACATATGTCTGGGAGACAGAAAGTGGGTAAGATCATATTGATGTTTTAAAATGAGCAGGTAAAGTTATGATTTAAACTTTTCACAAGACAAAGGCTCTAAGGAGACAAAAGCTGTTGTTTATGTTATGGACACAGCCATTACCAATGATATTTGCTCTAATTTCTAAGTTATAATAAAGAAATAAATATGATTTTCATAGATAAGGGTGAGTTTTAAGCCATTCTCATTTTCTACATTTTCCAACATATGTACTTTCTAACTTCTAGGGTACACTACTATGGATCCAGCAAGTTTGCCAACACATTTGGTCGGCCCTACATTATAGTGGAGTAACCTTTGGAGATAAAGTGTGTCCAGGCATGGTGTTGGTCTGGGAGGCTGAGGCTAGAGGACTACAAGTTCAAGCCCAGTCTGGGCAATTATGAAGGTGTAGAGATGTATCTCAATGTGAAATACCTGGGTTTAATCTGTAGCACAACCCCCCACACACACACACACAAAGTTTTGGATAATGACAGACTTATGTTACTTGACGTTTTATTTCTTTCATAAATGTTTGTTTCTTTCATAAATGATGAACTATCAGTTATCACCAGGCATTGAAATGTCAACAATCCAATAGACCCAAGGTGATCTAAAGAAACTAAAGACAATGGAAAGAATAGAAAAGAAACAATCTCATTGGTGATTTAAGAAACTGCAGCATTATAAAACCAAAACAGAGTGAGAAGAAATCTGAAAAGCAAAAGCTCTTGATGTTAAAAAATCATTAATAGGAAAGTGGAAGAAAATTTTAGGAAACTGAGTAATGTCATTTGAAGAATCTGAGGAATCTCATTTTAGGGCTGGAAAAATGCTGGATGAATGGAAATGATAACACTTAGATTCACATTATAGAGAACCATCCTCTGATGCCAACAACCTTCCAATAAGGATTTTAAAAAGACATAGAACACAAAAGAGTTGAGCAAAATAGTTTTAAAAAACCCTAAGACTGAAAAAAAAATGACAAACACATTTCAAAATAAAAGGAGTTGTTACGGCCAGCAGGACCTGCACCTATTCATAACTCTACAAATTATAGGTCCCCCAAAACTGATAAAATACTCTAAAAGATCTCCAAACAGAAAAGCTATGTATGTGCAAAAGAATGAGTAACAAATGGTATTATAGTTTAATGGTATTATAGTTTTCAATCACATTTCTGAAATTAATAAAACAATAATCAAAGTCTTTTAAGTTCTGAGTAAAAACAATTTTAAACTTCAAAATTTAATTTTAGTTATGCTATTAAATGAATTCAGTGACAAAATGATGACCATCAACATTTACAACAACTCAAACTTTACATGTTCCTCTTTGCAACATTGCTTATAGATGTCAAAAAAAATTAAAAATCAAGAGAAAAGTAGAGCATGGAAGAGGTAGACAGAGGTCACAACGAGGCATAAATAAATAAGTAAGAATTGACTATGAGCAAAAGGAGAAAAAGCATCCTGAAATAACATTCTGGAACACAGTTTTAAAAAAAATTATTAACTGAAATCAGAACAATGATCTAAACTGTAGCAAAGGACAAATAATATTTTTTAGAGAAATGTCTTTTCAACTTTAATAGTAGTGCATGATTAAGTAAAGGGTAATCTTAGTGATAAGGTAAAAGCAGGTTACTATTTTTTAAAGAAGCTATCATTTTAAAGTTCAAGTAAAAGAGAAAGTCATACTCAAACTATAATTCAAATTAAGGTAAGTTTTGGTAACTAAAACTGGAAATTCCATTTGACCTCCATGGATTGGGAGAGGCACTTTCTCCCAGATAATGAATTGTACATTTCCTTTCTGTAATGCAATCAAGATACATGCCTCTGTAAGGAATGATTCACTAATACTACAGTAATATGTTATTTACTAGTTTATTGGTTTTCAACTTTACAATTATCTAGTATACCTTAAAAATAGTATCAACAAATACCAAACTGTATACAGTTGAAACAAGGTATAAATTTGATGGAGGTTCAAGAAAAAGATAAATATGATTAATTAAAGCAGTTTCCTAAAAATCATCTTTGATGCTAATATAGTACCATAGTTTTAAAAAGTCTTCGTTATAGTGTGCCTTCTCTTCATATCACTGTTATTTCATGAGAAGTGAATTCGCAACTTGATTTTCTATGAACCAATGTACAATGAATAAGGAATTAAGTTTTTTGTTTTGTTTTGTTTTTGTGGTACCGAGGAACGAACTCATGACCTCGCACTTGCCAGGCAGGTGCTTATGCCACTGAGCTAAACCCGCAGCCCTGGAATTAAGTATTTTTGACGGCAATTACAGAGATAAATCTTCATTGTTGAAAATCCAACATTCCCTGTGTTCAGTAAGACTTTCCCAATAGTCACAAGACAAATTGTTTTCTCAGAAAAATGCCATTTCTATTAGAACTACATTCTATTGCTATAAAATGGTAAAGCAATGCTCAAATTATAGTGTTTAACAGATTGCATTTGCCAGTATTCTGTTCTTCCCTATACTTTAATTTTCTAAGGAATTCATTGAGACATGTTTATTTTTATAGATTTTTGAGGTAGTGCATTTATATTATAGACACTACCATACACACTTGCACACACAAATAGAGGCCTGTTTGAATATTTGTGTATTTTCCCACAGTGTGACAGTTTTTCAAAGGTCTTTCTGAAATGGTAAATATTTTGACTGGAAAAAATTGTTTTTGCTTAGAGAGCCAAACTCAGCTCACTGTCACATGAAAAAATTAAGTGCAGAAGGCAGTGAAAAATGACCAGTCATTTCTTTTCTCCCAATTGATACATATCTTATTTATTTTTTCTTGTAATGTGTGAATGCTGCATCCTGCCCTATTTTGTCTTCTGCCTCAATTAAAATGTAAATTTCTGCAGACCATCTCTATAATTCCAAACTGCTCTAGGCAGGAGAATTTAAACAGCTTTTAATAAAACCAAGTACAGATGCTGAAATAAGCTTTCTTCCCAAGTCTTTGAAATCTATATATGTAATGATGTCCTGGGTCTTCTGTAGCTATGTCTTGGCTATAAACACTCAGATAAAAAGAAAGGAAAGTGATAGGTACATTTTAATATCACTACACATGCAAGCCAACAAGAGGAGACTGACCCACCTCTTCTCTTAGACAGTTTATAACAATCAGTCCTTTTTCTTTCACACAAGATAAATGTTGGTCATATTTAGAATTTATAGCCTCAAAATGCCACTACTCATTTTTCAAGATAGGATAACAATGTGATAGGTAGATTTAAAATTGAAGTTAAGTTTGTAAAAATGACTTTTGGATTTTTACTTTACCTTGTTGGTCTTTAATTTTCCCATGCCAGTGTGTCACTCTGTAGAACACGCTGCCCCCTCTGTCTTTGCCCCTTTTCCTGGTTAACTCCTAGTGTCTCTCAATTGTTAAGTCCCTTGTGTCTTCCAGGAGACAGCACCTGAGACAATCAGAGGATGAAGTTTCCCCTTATCCTGCCCTTTGCTAGTGTCCCCAGTTGTTCTCTTACAGTTCTACTGATTTTTCCCTGTTAGAATGAACATTTAATATTCTGTTCAACCTAGGATGCTTCACACAGTGAAATGGGGAACTAAATAGACAGGAAAAGGGAGAACATGTAAACCAGGACTCCTAGGACAATCAAGACATAAAGACAATCCATTGATCCAACGGACATCTTCATGTTATTCTTAGGTAGCACAACCACATAGAAGCAAACAGTCAAAAAGGACAATGAAAAAGCCGTATCAATGGCATTGTTTCCATTTGTGGTTCTCTGACTCCTTCAGTGTTCAACCAGGCTGATAGCCGGTATTGATCTTACCATCCAGAAGGCAAAAGATCTATCTTCTCAGATTGCAAATGGGTAACATTTAAAAGTATAATCTGTTTTTCTCAAAGACAGTGGTTCTCTACTGGGGAGTGATTTTTGTCCCTTAGGGACATCCGGTAATGTCGTGACATTTTGGGAAGATAAAGTAGCTTCTATTGGCATCTAGTGAGTAGGGGCCAGAGACATTTCTGAGCACACTATCATGCATAGCGTGGCCTACAGATCAAGGAGTTCTCAGGTTCAAATGTTAATAGCGACAAGGTTGAGAAACAGCGCTCTGTGCAATTGATATGGTACATAGAAAAGAGGGGGCAAATGCAAAGGTGAAGCAACCAGGCAGTGCTTAGATTTACTGGGTGGCCTGTGTAACTCTGTGGGCAGAAGCCTGTCTTAGATGAGGAACGGCTAGTGTCACAACCATTTTCAATTTGCCATCGCGTGTCTTGTTTTCTTTATTACTGAGGAAATGGCTATAAGTAAAAGACAACTCCATGTCTAGCATCCACTTCTAAGTCTTTCACTATAGGAAACAATAATCAGGAGGTGCCCTGGACTGAATTTGCAAATTCCTTCCCTTCTTAAATCTGCCACCACTGTGGAGTAATCACATATAAACCCCACCTTCTTCACTGCGGCCTGCTTAGATACCCCAGCATGAGTCTGCAGTCCACAGTCATCGGCTGTTAGACGCTGTATTGGAAAGCTGTTTATATGGGTATCTAATTGAGTCTGATTGCTCCAATCTTGTTCTCCAGGTAATATTTCTCACCTTTCTTTAATGTTTCCTGCTTGGAATGTCTTCTTGCCTCTATTTTGTCAAAGCCAAATCTATTTTTCTTCCAAGATCCTACTTAAACTTTTCTCTCTCTCTATCCCCAACTTTTCTCTCTCACTATATCCATTTATTTATGTTTATTTTTTACTCACTCATTTCTACAGATTATTATCTTTTGATTTGCATTTTCTTAGTCTTCTCAACAAGATAACACATGCTTAAATAAAAACACAAAGTTATATTTTTAAAATATCTCCTTCAGTGAACCTAAGCCTACTGAACTATCCATGAAGTTATAAGAAATGTCACTGCTTAAGGCAAATAATTGTGCCACTCCTCCTCATCTTTCAACTGATACTCATAATTATAAAATATTTGGTGGTAAAAATAAGAGTTGCACCAGTTAATAAATAAACTCCTAATGAGAGCAGCTTGAAGGAGACTTTTTTGTAGTCTAAATAGAATAAAAATGAAAAACAACTTGGAAATCCATTGGGGAAAGGGATATAGAAGCTATGAATATGTTTTAATTACTATTCATACCCCAACAAGAATGGGGAAACTTAGATTTCAGAAACTAAATTAAAAATGAGGCTTAAAAAATGGCAATCCTGAGCAACAAAGGCAAGACAGGAGGTATCCCAATCCCTGATTTGAAATTTTACTACAAAGCTACTGTGATAAAATCAGTAGGGTATTGGCAAAAAAAATAAACATGAAGATCAGTGGAACAGATTAGAAGGTGCAGATACAACTACAAATACACTCACCTACCTTATCTTTGACAAAAGGGCAAAATACGTTTGCTGGAAGAAAGCCTCTTTAATAAATGATGCTGGAAACATTGGCTTTCCACTTAATGAAGACTAAAATTAGACACATGACTATCACCATCCACTAAAGTCAAAATGGACAAAGATCTAAATATTAAAATAGAAAAACTAAATCTATCAGAAGACCAGGTAGGGAGAAATCTGGAAGACATTGAGGCAAGCAGATAATTCACAGGTAAAATGTAAACTGTGCAGTAAGTACTTCAAAGAATCAACAATTGTGATCTCATCTTATTAAAAAGTTTTTGCACATCAAAAGAAATCACCAACAGAGTGAAACATCCACAGAATGAAAAAAAGTTTTAGCCAATTGTTCCTCTGACAAAAGACTTCTATCTAGAACATACAAAGAATTGAAAAAAATCAGAGCACCAAAATTTAAAGACCCATTCCAAAATGGACATCTGAGATAAATACATACTTCTCAGATGAAGAAATACAAATGGTAATAAAATATATGAGAAAAAGTTCAACACCACTAGTCATACAAGAAATTCAAAATAAGCCGGGCAAGGTGGCTCATACCTGTAATCCCAGCACTTGGGAGGCTGAGGCAGGAGGATCGTTGTGAATTCGAGACCAGCCTGGGCTACAAAGTGAGCTCAAGGCCAGCCTGAACTGCAGAGACCCTGTCTCAAAAAGACAAAACAAATAAATAAATAAACTCAAAATAAAACAAAAGTAATATTCCATATCAATCCAGAAAGATTGGCTGTCATTCAGAAATCAACCAGTAAGAAATGCTAGAGAGATTGTGGGGAGAGAGGAGCCTTCTTCATTATTGGTAGGAGTGTACACTGGTACAACCAGTGTGGAAATCAGTGGCAGAGATTCCTCAGAAAACTAGGTTTGAAAGTCCCATTTGACCCAGCTATTTCCCTTCTGCATATTTTCCCAGAAGAACTGAAAACATCATACCACAGCAATATATGCGCACCCATGTGTATAACAGCACGATTTGTAAAGCTAAATCTTGGAAACAACCCAAATACCCATCAACAGCTGAATGGATAAAAAAGATGTGGTATTTTTATACAATGGCATATTACTCAGCTATAAAGAAGGATATACCCAAGGCTTTTATAGATAAATCGATACAACTTGAGGCCATTCTCATAATTGAAATAAATCAGACTTGCATGTGTAAACATCATATTGTCTCCTTAGTGTAAGAAACTGAAATAGTAAATAAAACCCAAAATGTACAATAGGTTTTGTAAAAGAGGAAGAACTGTTCAAAAGGAAAGAACAATGGAAATGAATAATCATACTACTAATCTCCATTATTTAATCTAAAGAATGGTTTGTGCTTTCACTGTTGGATCTTTTTTTATGTTTATACTTGTAATCTGAGTAACTACTTTGAAGATAGCGATACTCAGTATAGAAACAATTGTAAATCTCCTACTATGGTGATTTGAAATTCTGTACCATTGTTTTTAGTCTCTTTGTTTTAAAATAAAAAAATAATAAGACTTAGATAAAGTTGGCAAATTAGCACATATTAAGAAAGAAAAGAATTACTGTAAAGTTTCCAGTGTTGGTTACACAGTACCTTAAGTAGTACTTTTCAAACTGAGTCTACAGGCAGCAAGTTGTAGGTCCCCAAACTTCCCTTTTCTGGTTACCATTTTTTCAACTTTCAGTGTAATTTTTAAATATTAAGATAAATTTAGCATTTTCAGTGATTATTTGTACTTAAAATATATTTTGGTGGAATAAAGGTTAAGTTTCTTGGACAATATTTCATAAACCTGAGAACATAAGTCAATGATGGCTTGAACATTTATTTTTTCCTTAAGAGGTCTAGACAGATCAACATTTGGAAAACACTCATATCTTCATGAGGAAGACCAATCTACTTCATGAAAAATAATAAAGATACATTTGAACTCTGAAGTAATCTGATAGTATGCAAATCCTTGATGCAAAAATCAGATTAGCCACGTTTCCTCTGATGAATGCTCTGATATTGTTTATTTATTCATTTTAACAGTTTATTGAGATATATAAGATAATTTTCTTTACCAATCCACCAGTTTATGTTTTTACTTAAAATAACATTAGCAATCAATTGTTGTATTTATTGACAAGGTATACATTCATTCATCTAAGAAAATGGTAGAATTTATAATTTTTAAGACTTGTTCTACTTCACAATGGTTGTTGTAATTTTGATTTTGTAATCGTATCTTCTGATTGCATTATTTTATTATAATAAAATTAAGTTACTTGATTTGTAGCACTTTTCTTAGTTTTCTTCCACATGTTGGAGAGGGCTGTGGATTATAGCTCAGTGGCACAGTGCTTGCCTGGCAAGCGTGAAGTCATGAGTTCAACTCCTGGCACAGAACAACAACAACAAATTGGAGAGATATGAATCTTAACAGATGCTTGAAATGAACCAACAAAAGTCTAGATAATTCAAAACAATGAAAGGAAGAAAATCCTTGGATTCAAATACTCTTATCTAGTGATTGGACCCCAAAAATTCTAGAGTTCAGTAAGAAGTTTGCATTTTACAGTAGAATTGAGTTGGAGTAAATCCTCCTTTTAAGATACACAACTAGCTGAAGTGCAACTTAAAAAGAAGGAAAAAAAAAACCTTCCAGTGCTCTGCACAGACCCTGTCATCTTCCTTCTGCACACAGCTGGAGCCCATGACAATGTCCCACAGGAAGCAGCTGTGTAAGAGCTCATCCTTTATTGAATTCCCTAATAAGAATGCACATCTTCTGGGACTTACAGAAACATCATGCATCACTCTCCTCCCAACCTTCCCTGAAAAGCCGACAGTTGGAGGTGGCAGGGGCAGATAATTGAATTAAATACAGTGATTGAACACGAAAGCCATGCCTCTGTCTCAGGGGGAGAGTACTTTCTAGGGAGCTCACCGCTCCTCTCCTTTGCAAGTTAGACTGACAGTGACTGGGCTGCCTGTAGAAAGTAGCTGAAGTTGCCCTTTGCAACCACCGTGCCTGGTAAGTGAGAGGGGGAGAAAGTCTGCACCTGGGATTTCATTTGAAGGCATCTTTCCTCCCGAGTTCTTTCGGCTTCAGCTTGAAGTGTTATTAATTCAGTTCACATCCTTTTCACAGGAAGCCCCATCACTGCCAATCTGACTGGATATGTTCCCCTTTGGTGCACTTCTAATTCTGTACACTGAGATGTGGCAGGAGCAGCACATCAATGTCAGACACCTCATGGGTAACTCCAGAAACCAGCTATGCAAAAGCCTGCCCTTTGCCATTCTTTTACTGAGAAGAGTTTTTGCTTGGTGCTGGCCTTCCTCCCTACTAAGCGGAGGAAATTGTAACCAAATTCAATAAAGAAAGCCTGGAGAATATGCAGAGGAGAAAGATGCCCCTACACTGAGCAAGTGAGTTTGCAACATTGATACCTGTTGATAAAACAGCAGGCCTGTCAGGTGCAGTTTCTACTTCAGAAAAACAAAATAGCAAATACTCCTGACCCTTAAATGCTCCGATTACCCTTTCTTCCTTGCTCTGAGGAAAAGCTAGAGAACTCTGATTCTTACCTGTATATTCTGACTGCCTGCTTCCTTCACACTCATGGGAAACCGCATTAATGGCCTGTCACGTGTCTCTAACTTTGACCTTTCTCTTGACTATTTCTTCCCCGAATTAAAGGGCATTCCATATCTTCTATATCCAAACATACTTTTATTTTCATCCTGTGTCACTCTCAGGTTTCCACCTTTCAGTGTGCCTCTCTTTCACATAGAAGGCATTTCAAAGAGCATTTTTCCTGATTCTTTCTGCTACCTTCCAGACGTTGATACCCAGCATTCAATGAATGCCGTACTGACCAAGGTTTCTCCACAGTCCCGTCCTTTATCTTCCTAGAAACTTAAAATTACTGAGGTTTGACTCCTAAACCCAGACCTTCCAGACCTGCCTCCTTACCACAGCACTCCATAGCTGTGTGGACTTTGGAAAGACACTAGAGGCACTTTGGTTTTTTCACCTGTAAAATAAAGTTATAATAGTAGCTACCTCCAAGAGTTATGATGTGAATTAAGTGACTTACTACCCATAAAGCAATTAGAAAAATGCCTGTTACTGCATATATGTCACGGTTATTACCATCCTCCACACAAAGTTTGACACAGCTGATCACCACTTCCTCAGTGAAATTCCCTTCCTGTTCAACCTCTAGATATTGCTTTGTCTAAGAAGCTGTTTAATTCTCTCCATGCTTATCATTTCTTCTTTTTTTTTCACTTCCATCAAACTAAGGTTCTAGCTATTCCTTTGTCACAAAAACCACACATCTTCTGGGAGCAATTTTATCCACCATTCTTTCTTCCAAGACAATTGTAATGTCTCACAATGCTTTCTGTAGCCAAAAGGAAAAGGAATTCGGGAGGGTGAAAGGGAAAAGAAAAGAAAAGAGAAGAGAAGAAAAGAAGCATAAAATGGAAGCAAGCCTCTTTAAATAAGGAGGGAAAGAGGGGTTGAAAAGAGGGGCAGGGATTGGAGAAAAAAAGAGGAATTAAGATTTATCCTCTAGGACCAGGTATATAGCTCAGTAGCACAAGCACTTGCCTAGCAAGTAAAAGATTGTGAATTTTAATCCAGGTACAAAAAAAAAATCCAGAAAGATTTATTATACAGAGGTACAAATTCCCTATGATGAATATATATATATATATATATATATATATATATATATATATATCCAATAAACTAAATTTAAAAAAAACATTTCATAAAAAACAAATAAAAAAGAAAACTTCCTTAAAATCTGATTACATTGTAGAGTTCTCCATAAATATCCTACAATCTCAGCATGTTTTAAAGTCATTACCCAAGATGCCCTTCCTAATCAACGATTTCACCAAACTACCTATTTGCCAAAAATGAAAGTGGTGGTTCCCTTATTTGCCATGAACTCTACTACTTCAAAATGTTTCTTGGTACTAATAATCTATTTGCTTTTCCTCATCTGCTACTGCATTTTGGTTCTTACTCTGACTGCCGCAATGACCTGCTGGTTCCATTTGGTTTTCCCCTTTCTTATCTCTTCTCCAGAATCTTTTCCTTCTGATCTTTCCAAAACATGAACCTCTTTAAGCCTTCCCACTTCTTAATACTTTTTGAGAAAATGGCAACTTATCACCTTCAAGATCAGCTCCCAAGCACTTACCAAGATATACAAGGTCCTCCCTCACTCTCCTGTTTAATGCTGCATTCTGTGATTGCCTCACATTTTTGGCTACTTTAACCTAGGGTCATACTTGGTACTCAACTGCTTTGAAACTCATGGGATTTGAAATTCAACACAAAAGAGACAAACATGTTGTTTCAAAACTCTTGTTTCTTACTTGACAAGCTAGAAAATGTTGGTGTCTATTGCCATTCAACTCGCTACACTGTCTAGCCAAAACAATTCGTTTTTATGTGTTGTTTTTGATACTCATCATGCCTCCGGAGACCAAGTAGCAGTGGGTACCAAAAATAATTTGATATTTATATAAATTTATTCTATCTCTCATTTTCATTGAAATCGGAGGGCAAATTCTAGCCCTACATTATAGCCAAGTGGAGATTTATTCTTAGACAAATAATTGATAGCTTTCTAATGCACTCATACTGAAGAACTTGAATAACTTTCCAATATTTTTCTAAATAATAATGTCAGCTTTGGAAAGAAAACAGAGATAGAGACATGAGACTTGAGATCAGTGAAGAGGCTTAGAGAATATCTAGTTAAGGTGTTTCAAACTTGGATGCAAATTAGGTTTACCTAAGGATCTCATAAAGGACAGGAATCATAAATTAGATCAAATAAATCAGCATCACTGCTTATATCTTTAAAGTTCTTCAAGTGATTAAAATGGATAAGGAAGAGTGAGAACCACTGATGTAGCTTAACCCACAAATGGCATGTTGTAAGATACTTGATTTTATTTTCCTGCTTTTACTTAGAAAAAAAAAAAAACCAAATTTAATAATGGGTGCCAAGAAAAATGACAGCATAAAACAATAACCAAAGGGAAGCCACAGAAAAGAGTTTATTCTGCTTGGGGAGGGGCATTCATTTTATTATCCTGACTAGAACATTTTGAGCTCCTTGGAAGAAGAAATTTACTCTTCATTGTCATAACAATGCCTAAAAGAGTGATTGACACAGAGTGGAAGTGTATTAAAAATTTATCACAAAGAATTAATGAATAAAAGTTTACTATATCTTAAAAGAACACTCCAGAACATGAAACATTGTAACTTTTTTCACAATTTGAAGAACTCTGAAACCTCCACATACAGATCCAGAAATAGACCCTGTGTATTTAGATTTCTAAGAAAGGTGAAACAAATGCTGGTAACTATTGTTCCTCTCCTTTGAGAAGTGGACTTGCATTTCAAAGTTTGGCACCAGGATAAAATTAAGGGGAAAAAAATCTCATTGGGCCTATGTTTTAATTTTCAACTGGAGTCAAATCAGAAAAAAAAAGAAAATATTTTTCATTGCTGACTTAAGATCTTTGTTAGAAGGAAGTTTCTATTTGGAAATAATTTTAAAGAAATAATTAGAAACAGAATTGTATCCCCTTCCCCAAAATTATATATATATATTGAATCCCTAAAGATTTATGTGACTATTTGGGAGAGACAGGGGCTTTAAGGTGGTTTTTAAGATCAAGTAAGACCATACATGTGGGGTACAAATCCAATAGGACAGGTGTCCTTATGAAAAGAAAAATAGAGCTCTCTCCATCACATGAGGACACAGGGAGAAAGAGGCTTTCTCAGTCAGCAGAGCCCTCACCAGAACCTGACTCTGCAGGCACCTTGCTCGCACTTTCAGCCTCCAGAACTATTAGAAACTAACTGCCTGTTGATTCAGTCACTTACTCTATGATATTCTGTTAAAGCAGCAAAAGAATGCAAATATAAAAATGGACTTTTCCCCCTTTTGCATCAGCAAAACTGGATTGAAGGAAATGGAGAATTTGGAAGATGTAACCATGACTTCCTTCTGCGTTCTGTCGAGACAATCCAGGGGAGAACATGAGACGGGGCAGAAATATGATAAATGCAGTTCTCTGGAAATAAAACTCCCATATCACACTTTCCATGTATTCATGGTAGATGTGTAAAGCTAACTCATGATAATACATAATGTAACACAAAATCACCACAAGGCACTTTTCCCTTTTAGTGGTTAAAGCCAAAAACCTCATAGCAGCCTATAATTTCTTCCCAACAGTGTTGGGTTTTCTAATGCAGCCATCACGTCTTTTTTGTTTGCTTGTTTGTTTCAAAAATGAAAAATGAAGAATAAAATTTAGCAGCCTATGCTGTAAGTAGAAAATGACAAGAGAACATATTGGATCATTTGGATTCTTCCTACAAATGTGGACTTGGGTAAAATCCCTTAGTGTTTATTCTCCTGTATTCACAAAGGCTGACTGCATTAGATTCTACAGGCCACCCTGTGGCTTCTCAAACAAAATAATCATTCCTTTTCTTATAAATTCATTTTAGCAGCCCTTGTGTTTTGATTTGATGAAAGTCCTCTGGCACTTATTAACATTCAGGGCAGTTCAGGGCAACTTCATGCAAATGTAGCTCCTTCAGCCAGCAAAATACACATTTTCTGTTTGACAATCAACTTTCATTAATAGCTTGTTAAAGCTGGAAGGGATCTTAAAGAGAACCTATTCACCTCCTCTCTCCCACCCGCCCAACAATATGTGCAACACATAAAAGGTGGCAGGATCTTCAGTTCAGGACATTATGCTACCTACATGAGCAATATTAGAGGACACTTCTTTTATCTCAACCTTTTCACACTACCTGGTCCTAGTCAAGATCTTCAGACGAGAATCTCAACTTGCAGAAAAATGTGCATTAGGCTTATCTATAATTGAACACATCTTGTAATCCAAAATTCTTACACCATAAAAATTAGAATACATCTTAAAACATAGGTACATCCATTATTATACACATGTATAATATGCTCTTCAGTATGTAGAATATTTTTACTTGAAATAACAAACAATGTGAAACAGGTCAAACTTCAAGTTTCTACCTTCCCTCTGCTCACGCCAGCTTTTTTACTTTCTAGGCCTCTTGGAAGTTTCTTTTGTAAAGTGGAAAAGATGATACCTTTCTGACTATTATAAGCAAGCCAGTTCTCAGATCAGTAAGGTCTCTTCATACGCTATGATTGGTCTGTGTGAGTGCCTGGCGTGGGACAAAGGAAATCCCATGGTTGTCTGCTCAGAGACAAGGAAGCAGAGAATGGGAACTCTGGTCACGAAAGATGCAGGGAGGCAGCATTTCACTTCAGAAGGGGAAAAGAAGGAGAAAAAGTAAAAGCAGCCACATGTAATTGAGTAAAGATATAAAAATCTTATTTTATGTGTACATTTTATATTTCTGCATGCCAAAACTTGAAAAAATATAAAATATAGACACTATTATTAAGTACAAACTCAATGAATTTTAATAGCGATTAAAATGCAGTTACTACAAGCTAAGTCTATCATTTATATTAATTTGAAGATTTTACAGGTTCTTTTAAACTTCCAAACATTTAATAATTCTGAATTTTAAAATCCTATCCCTATAAACACATTTTACATAAATTATACTGAAAATTTAAGTACAGAAAAACCCAGTTGAAGTCACATAATGCACCTATTCACTACCTATTTGCCCATGTAGGCAACATTAACTACCATCTACTAGGCTACAGCACTGTGTTATAGCAGCAAAACCCCAATGGCCTGCCAGAACATGAATGTTGAATCTGCTCTGTTCTATGTTGGCACTGAACCCGTTTCTCTGTGTCTGCATTATTACTCCTCTCTGGAATGTAGTGGTTGCACACTACACAGCTGAGTGCACCCACATAAAATTGATGCATAGCACAGAACCACTTAAAACTACATTCAGTGGTATGTCTGAGAAGAACATAAGGCAACCACAGATACCAAACGAGTTTATAACTGAGCACCAAATAAATAGTGTGTCTCCTCTCCAACAGCATCATCAAGTACCACTGAGAAGCGATGACAGCTGCTCTAGCATGTGCCTTCAATTCAGAAGCACATTTGGGCTAACAGCACAGAAGTGAGAGGAAAATATGAATTTAACACATTTTACTTTCCGTACTCATGGATGGATATATGTTAATGTATTCAGATGGATCATAAACATATCTATCTTGATATATACATAAAGTGAAAACTATAGTGGAACTACCTAAAAAATTCAGAGAAATTGTCATGTACTCGTAGGTCTATATCCCTTCATATGGAAATTATTGGCATCAAGTTAATGTAACACATATTGATTTGGGGGCTGTGGAGCTTATCTCTCTCAAGTCAGCTTTGTAGTACAATACAACAGTGACCAAAGGCTAATAGTTTATTTACATTAAATTAATGGTGTTTTAATTAGCATCATGTTATACAAGACTCCCTCAAGGCAATGTAAGTGTGAAATTTATATTTCAGAATACGTCAGTTAAGGAATGATTAATATATTTTTGCTTTACTTTTTGCTGTCACTGATACTCTGAGTTCAGAATTTGAAGGAAAAGGAAATATTCCCCTTCCCTACAGATTCTCTAGTAGACAACTACCAGTCTACCTATATCTGATCCCTCCTATAATTTGTTTGATTTATGCTCATATATTGCCTATTGTCATAGCTTTGCTTTGAATCGACATTGCTCAGAAAGAGGTCATATATACACATATACTAATATAAATAAAATATAAGTGGTAATTAATATAAATAGTAATTTAATATTAATTTTAAATTAGTTTTCAATTACCTTAATACAAATATCTTTTGGTGGTTACCTTCTGGCAAGGTACAGAAAGCAATGAGGTTCTGATATTTTCTGGGAGCTGTAGGCAAATTTTGGACATGGGGTAAAGAAGTTATGCTTAAGTGGGATGGTGTAGTTTGCTGGGCATGGTGACTGACTGGAAAAGTGATCTCGGGACCAAGAAGTGGAGCATGTCACACCTAGGTCTGCGCATCACTGCCAGATGTCAGATTTCTGTAGAGCTCAACTTTCTTCTGCCTAAGCATTGAGACAGACAGCGCAAGAGTATTAAGGGGATAGTACAGACTATAAGAAGGGAAATGAGACAGAGGTGGAAGAATTAAAATTGGAAACCACCTCCCTCCCATTTCCTACTAGAGTGAGTCCTCTTTTCCAACCTTCTTCAATCCCGATGCCAGTCTATGATTCCTCCAAGAGGAAGTTTGGGAAAGGATGTGTATGTCTTAGATGTTATTGGAAATTTAAGAGCTCTTCTCCAAAGACGTTTTATTCAGATCACTCTGATGGCAATTTTACTAACTAGAGTCATAGGGAGTTAGACACCCATTGCTAAGCAGGCAACAATCCCAATAGCACTGAGCAAACTAATTTTCAGGGTCCAGTCCATAAGCTTCAGTTGGATTCAAGAGATACACGCAAGGCAGTAAGGTCTGATGTGATGACTAATCAATCAGCATTTGAAAGCTGCAGTTCAGGGAACTAGGGAAAATTCAACGAAGCTTTGGAATCTATACTAAAGAGGAATAAAAGGCCAAGGAAAAAGCTGTGTTTCTTTTCCTAAAGGCTTGAACAGCTGTCATCTGTCTTACAGTGAAATGTTTTTTCTAAGTAAAAGTCTCATTTACATACTATAAGAAAGTGGTGGAAAATCAGTGAATAAACAAATCTAGCATCAATTCCTACTTAATAATTATGACCTCTTCTTATTCCCTGGAGTTTCAATTCAAAAGAACGGAAGCTTTACAACGTTAGTTTTAGTAGTTAGACTTTTCAAGATGCAGTACAGAGGAAATGCCCTGATCTTTCTCTGCACAGTGGTGTATTGCTTTTGTAATTTTGCCTAATAATACCCCAAGCTCCACTTGTTACTAACTAAATAAAAATAATTCTACAGGGGCTTCAAATAGAATTGTGTTATCTAACATGAATTCTCCCAATACCTAGGCTAAAGCATGGCAAAAGGGATCCTTTTATTAATGGCTGGTAACTTACGCTTCTCGGGGCTTCCTGTATAATTACTTTTCATTCATACACATTATCTAAAAGGTTAAATTAAATTTCCCACATTTGTGTAGCAGATAGAAAAGCCTTGAGTTGTCCTCAAAATTTAAAAGACGCATTTAACGCCTCTGTATTCTAAACAAAGTTTTCAGATTTCCACTGGGGATAATTCTCTGTAAGTTCAAACATATTGGAGAACAATATTGATACACAAATGTGTGTGTGTGTGTGTTTGTGTGTGTGTGTGTGTGTAGAAATAGGAGAGGGGAAGAGAAAGAGGAGCAGAAACACCAGGAAAACCTGTAAAAAATGCAACTAACAAGCCTAAGGGATAGAAAAGTTGACTGGTTAACAGATTGTTCTTTAACAGAGGGAAAATTTGAGATTGCTTCATTCTGTAAATAAATGTAGAAATTCCAGTTAAATTAGAATCTCAGATAAATAAAGTAATTTTAGTGTATCACAAGTAGAGCATGAACAGGCTCACACTAAAAATATTTCCATTTTATCTGAAATTTAAATTATTCTAAATTTAAAATTACTATTTACAAGTTGTCTTATATTTTGCTTGGCAACCATGGCAGAATATGAGAACTAAAACCATTTCCAAAGCAAAATTTGTTAACCACATTCACAAAATATTGGGCTATCTAAAGCAAGTTGCCATAGTTGATAAAAAATGGTAAGTGTAAGTACAAATTATTCTTTTGAGTTTGTTGCTGTGACAGGAAGTGGGAAGTTTAGTGAAATACCAAGAATGGGACTGAGGGTCTTTTGAGGTAGTAAAAAACTGAGAGAATGGAACCAATAGAACAGAAGAGCAAGTGTGTTGAGTCAAGGACAGAGTTGCTCCTTCACCATCTACCCACAGCCAAGCTCTTTAACAAATCTCTGTTGTTTGCATGACTTTTCAAGGGTTATTCTTCTACATATTCCTCTTCTTTAGTCTCTGGCAGATACACAACATTCTACCCTTCAACACTGACCATGAGAGGAAAATATGACTGACCATACTCAGAGATATTAACTCTATTACCCTAAAAACTGCTACCCCAATGCTATGAACTCTGTATGTTGATTACAGTAAACATCTCTGACTTCTCAGTGGGCAGCTGGAGGATAGAGCATTACTCTAATATCCTTTACAGTATGAAAGTCTAGCTCAACTCTTGTTGAGCAATGTAGAGGGTTAATTAATGCTGGAAAAATAATGTATACCTCTCCAAGATTTCTTTATTCTGATTATTTCAGAGGTGACAACTATAAACAGAGGAACTTCAAGAACCTAATCACTACCGGGAAAAATAAAATTTAAGAATTATTCAAACTTTAAGTAGTTTGCAAGTGGTAGTTTACGTAGTAGTAGTTAATAGAGCATTAAATGGCTATGCAAACATATAGATACAGCAATTGTTTTTCTCGGTATCAAGGATTGAACTCACAACCTTGTGCTTACCAGGAAAGCATTTGAGCCCCTAAGCTAAATCCCCAGCTCCACTTCAAACAAATAGATATATACCATGTCATATACCATCCACATAACATTAATGAGTTTTTGCTTTCATAAGACATAGAAGAGAGCTGAAGTTACACTGCTGAAAACTCAGTCTCACGTATTTCATTTTTCCTTGTTACTTAGAGGATGTATCTCTGTTTTTCATAAATAATACACCAAATACAGTAGTAGTTTTGGATCACAACCTTGATTTGTTTTATGATTTTGGAAGTTGTGTTTGTCACTTGACACACAGTTTGAAAACAAAAATAAAATTTTAATAAATGCTTCTGTTTGCAAACCAAATTGTTTGCAAACATAAGTGTTCTTGAACCAGGTAACGTTGTATATGTTTTTGAAATTATCACCAGGTGAACACATTGAATATGAGAGCTTATTTTAAAAGTAATACATCAGGACCTTGTCTCAAAAAAGGGCCGGGGATGTGGCATCTGCTCCTTCTCCACCCTCTAAGGGACAGAAGAAGTGTTAAAGGGGCAAACCCACCAAGACAAAAGCAAGACAGACAATGATGCAGACAGGATAGACCCTAACACTTTCAGAAGTAGCCATAACTCAGTACCGCTGCAGGTGTTGTTCTAAAATTTTCCACGCAAACTAAACGGAAGCCTGCATCAGGGGTAAGCTGCCCAGAACCTCCACCGTGGACCCGCCCCGCCTCCGGGAACTGAGCGGAAGCCTGCATAAGGGGTAAGCTGCCTGGAACCGCCACCATAGGCCTGCCCTGCCACTGGGAACTTAGCAGAGGCCTGCATCAGGGGTAAGCTGCCCAGAACCTCCACCGTGGGCCTGCCCTGCCACCTGGAACTCAGTGCAAGCCCGCCTCAGGGGTAGGCTAAACTGAACCTCCCCTGTGGGCCTACCCTGCCACCAGGAACATTGAGGAGGCCCGCCCAAGACTGAAAACTGCCCTGGACTGCTACAGATGGGCCCGCCCTCCCACCTGGAAGAGCAGAAGATCTCAGCGGTATCCAGTTAGAGTGAGAAAATTTGAAACTTTGCTCCCGGGTGGTGAACTTTGGACTACACTGGATTGACTATATCAATGTGGTGAGTATACCCCTAAAATAGAGGTGTACAGAGGATAATTAGGGCCAGTAGTAAAACCCCCTCCAACTAACGGTAAGACTTTGGTGTGTCTAAAAAGAGTATGTGATACCCTCCTACACATAGAAAACACCAGGCAGAGTGAAAATGACAAAACAGAAAAGCAAAATGCGGTCTCAAACATATAGTTCACCAGAAGCAAGTATAGGAGACATTGAAATAGAGGACCCCAAAAGTAACACACTGGGAATCTCTGAAAAGATAGCCAGTGAAATAAAAAAACAACTGCATCAGGCTATAGAGGAAATCAAATTAGAAGTAGTCTCCCATGTAAAGATAGAAATAACAAATTTAGTAAAGGAGTTGTTGAATGCAGCTAAAGAAGAACTAGAGAAAGAAGTACATGAGCATGGGAAACTGATTGAAACTTTGAATGAACAATATAGAAAACAAGCAGAATTCATGAAACAAACTCAAAGAGACATCCAAGAAACAAAAAATTCTATTGAAAGTGTGCAAAACCACTTAAAGGAAGCTGAGGATAGGATTTCTGACCTTGAGGACAGGATCACAGTTAGTGATCAGGAAAGGATAGAACTTTTAAAAATAACAAAGCAGCATGAAATGACAATCCAGAAGCTTCATGATGCCAAGAGCAACAATACAAGAATAATGGGCATTAGCAAAGATACGGGAGACCAGGCAAAAAACATATGTAAAGTATTTAAAGAAATAATAGCAGAAAATTTCTCAAACGTGGGGAAAGAATATGATATGCAGATAAGTGAGGCATACAGAATACCAAACAGTCACAATCAACATAAATCCACACCCAGACACATAATAATTAAGATCTCAGACATACAGCATAAAAACAGAATACTAAAAGCTGTCAGAGAAAAGACACAACTCACCTATCAAGGGAAGTCTATTAGAATCACGGCAGACTTTTCAGCACAAACCCTCAAGTCAAGAAGAGCTTGGAGTGAGGTGATTTCAAGCCCTGAAAGAAAACAACCTTCAACCCAGACTGATGTACCCAGCAAAACTTTCATTCAAATTTCATGGAGAAACAAGATACTTCCATGACAAAGAGCAACTGAGGAAATTCATGTCCACCAAACCAACCCAAGAAAAAGTACTGAAAGACATACTAGACAGAGATAAAAATGACCACAATCCCCAAAACAACAACAGAAGGAAACGTCCAGGTAGGATAAGGAATTAAATAAGAGGAAAAGCAGAAAGAAACAACTGGAATATAACATGGCAAAATTGAGCCAGTACAAAATCAGTGCTATCCATAAAAATAAATGGCCTCAATTCACCTATAAAAAGAAATAGATTGACAGAATGGATGAAGAGACAGGACCCCACAATATGCTGTATACAAGAAACACATCTGACCCAAAAGGAAATTCATAGATTAAAAGTCAAAGGATGGAAAACAGTATTCCATGCAACAGGAACCCAGAAAAAAGAAGGGGTAGCTATTCTATTTGCAGACAACATGAACTTCAAACCTAAAATGATTAAAAGAGACAGAGAAGGTCACTACATACTTGTTAGTGGTAAAATTCAAGAGGAAGAACTAACAATTATAAATATACATTTGCCAAATATAGGAGTACCCAACTATATAAGACAGATACTAATGGACATGAAAAACCAAATACACAAGAACACAATTATAACAGGAGATTTTAACAGCCCATTTTCACAAAGAGATAGATCAACTAGACAAAAAGTCAGCAAAGAAATAGCAGAACTGAATCATACCTGTGAGCAACTGGACTTAGTAGATGTTTACAGAGTGTTCCACCCAACCACATTAGAATACACATTCTTCTCAGCTGTATGTGGGACATTCTCCAAAACAGGCCATATATTATCCCATAATACATTCTTAAGTAAATGCAAAGGTATTGAAATCATACCATGCATAATATCTGCCATAGTGCAATGAAATTGGAAATTAATGGCAAAAGAAATTGTAAAACCTATATAAATACATGGAAATTAAATAATAGCCTTTTAAACAACCAGTGGGCTGCAGATGAAATTAAAGAAGAAATAAAACAATACCTACAACTCAATGAAAATATAGAAACAACATACTGTAATCTGTGGGATGCAATGAAAGTGGTCTTAAGAGGCAAATATATAGCAATAAATTGTCAAGAAAACAGAATAAGCACAAATAAACAACCTAATGCTCAATCTCAAGCTTCTAGAAAAAGAAGAGCAAGCTAAACCCAAAGCTCATAGGAGAGAGGAAATTGTAAAGATTAGAGCAGAAATCAATGCAATTGAAACTAAAAAAAACAATACAAAGAATTAATGAATCAAAAAGCTGGGTTTTTGAGAGAATCAACAAAACTGACAAACCCCTAGCTAACCTTATCAAGAGAAAGAAAGAAAAAACCCAAATTCATGCAATAAGAACTGAAAAGGGAGAAATTACTACAGATCCCATGGAAATTCAAAAGATCATGAATACCTACTTTGAAAATCTCTACTCAAATAGAGTGGAAAACACAGAGGAAATGGACAGATTTCTACAAACATATGAACTACCAAAGCTCAACCAAGAAGATATAGCAATTTTAAACAACCCAATATCAGCTATTGAAATTGAAAATGTAATTAAAAACTTACCAACAAAGAAAAGTCCAGGTCTTGATGGATTCACAGCTGAATTCTACAAGAAATTTAGAGAAGATTTGATGCCAGTACTCCTTAAACACTTCAATGAAATGGAGAAAAAAGCAATCCTCCCTAAATCATTCCTGGAGGCAAGTATTACTCTGATACCAAAACCAGAGAAAGATGCAACCAAAACAGAGAACTATAGGCCAATATCACTAATGAACATTGATGCAAAGATTCTCAACAAAATACTGGCAAATAGAATGCAGCAAATCATCAAGAAGATTATACATCATGACCAAGTGGGGTTCATTCCAGGAACGCAGGGATGGTTTAACATACTCAAATAATAAATGCAATACACCACATCAACAGAGCCAAAAACAAAAACCACATGGTCATCTCAATAGATGCAGAAAAAGCTTTTGACAAAGCCCAACACATGTTCATGATAAAAACCCTCCAGAAACTCGGAATACAAGGCGTCTATCTCAACCTTATAAAAGCCATCTATGACAAACCAACAGCCAACATTATACTAAATGGACAAAAACTGAAAGCTTTCACTTTAAAATCAGGAACAATGCAAGGATATCCACTCTCACCACTCCTTTTCAACATAGTTCTGGAAACACTAGCCAGGGCAATCATACAAGAGAGAGAAATAAAAGGAGTAAAGATAGGAAAGGAAGAAGTTAAATTACCACTATTTGCAGATGACATGATACTCTATATAGATGACCCAAAAAACTCCATTAAAAGACTGCTAGAGGTAATAAACAAGTTCAGTAGTGTAGCTGGATACAAAGTCAATGCTCAAAAATCAATAGCATTCCTGTACACAAACAAAAAACTCACTGAGAGAGAAATTATGGAAATATTGCCCTTTACAATAACATCTAAAAAAATGAAATACTTAGGAATCAACCTAACTAAAAATGTAAAAGACCTATATGCTGAAAATTATACTGTGCTGAAAAAGGAGATTGAAGAGGATATTAGAAAATGGAAGGATATTCCTTGCTCTTGGTTAGGAAGAACAAACATTGTGAAAATGGCTATACTCCCAAACTGTTATACAGATTTAATGCAATCCCAATCAAAATACCATTGACATACCTCACAGATCTAGAGAAAACACTCCTAAAATTCATTTGGAAACAGAAGAAACCTAGAATAGCAAAGGCAATTCTAGGCAACAAAGGCAAGGCAGGAGGCATCTCAATCCCTGACTTGAAACAGTACTGTAAAGCCACAGTGATCAAATCAGCTTGGTACTGGCAACGAAATAGACCTGAGGATCAATAGAACATATTAGAAGATGCAAGCACAACTACAAGGACACTCAGCCACCTGATATTTGACAAAGGGGTTAAATATGTGCACTGGAAGAAGGATAGTCTCTTTAATAAATGGTGTTGGAAAAATTGGCTCTCTACATGCCAAAGACTGAAACTAGATCCATGCATATCACCATGCACAAAACTAAAGTCTAAATGGATCAAAGACCTCAACATTAAAACAGAAGCGCTAAGTCTACTGGAAGACAAGGTAGGTAGAAGTCTTGGAGACATAGGGTTAGGCAGATAACTCATGAACCAAATGCAAACTGCACGGGAAACACTTCAAAGAATCAACAAATGGGATCTCACATTATTGAAAAGTTTCTGCACTTCAAAGGAAATCACCAACAGAGTGAAAAGAAAACCAACAGAGTGGGAAAGAATTCTAACTAGCAACCCCTCAGACAAAGGACTTGTGTCCAGAATATATAAAGAATTGAAAAACATCAAGCCCCCTAAATTCAAAGACCCTCTCCAAAAATAGGCATCTGAGATGAACACACAGTTCTCAGAGAAAGATATACAAATGGCAAATAAATACATGAAGAAATGTTCACCATCACTGGTCATTCGAGAAATGCAAATTAAAACAACATTGAGATTCCACCTTACCCGGGAAAGAATAGCTGCCATCAAGAAATCAACTGATAACAAATGTTGGCGAGGCTGTGGGGAAAAAGGAACACTGCTCCATTGTTGGTGGGAATGTAGACTGGTGCAACCATTATGGAAATCCATATAGAGAATTCTCAGAAGACTAGGATTGGAAGTTCCATTCAATCCAGCTATCCCCCTCCTGGGTATTTTCCCCAAAGAACTGAAAAGTTCATATCACTGTAATATATGTGCACCCATGTTCATAGCTGGACAATTTGTGAAAGCTAAATCCTGGAAACAACCACGATGCCCATCAACTGCAGAGTGGATGAAAAAGATGTGGCATTTTTATACAGTGGAATATTACTCAGCTATAAAAAAGGATGATCTTGAGGCCATCATAGGCAAATGGAGACAACTTGAGACTATACTCATTAGTGAAATAAATAAGAATCATATTTATAAATATCATATTGTGTCTCTAGTGTAAAAAGTAAATAAGAACTACAAATGTAATAAAACCAAAATGTGTAATTGCTATTGTAAAAAAGAGAGGAAAAGAAAGTGCTCTAAGGGCTATAACTGCATGTAAGTTTGAGTGTGTAAAATAGATGACCATATTGCTGAATCTTTGTGGGATCTTTGAGCAAAACTGTTTGTAGTCTGACTGAATATTTACTATGTACCCTTTAACTTTGTAACTTGAACAACTACATCCAGGATGACTGTACGTAATTTATAAATTACTGATTTCTTAGTGAGGCTTTTTTTCATTCTCCTTTTTCTTCCTTTCTTCTAGAATTCTGCATTGTTGCTACCCTTTTTTTCTGTTTTGTTTTGTTTTTTTTTTCTTCTCTTTAAATAAAGTTTTAACAATGTATAATTTCTATTGTAAAAAAAGAGGAAATAGGAAGCGCTATAAAAGATATAGCTGCATGTATGTTTAGGTGTGTGGGATTGATGACCATATTTCTAGGTTTTTGTTGGATTGTTGA